>CM053788.1:367472712-367615212 GCA_028749045.1 Cupressus sempervirens
CCACAACTCTTCACAAATTTCTGAACATCCTTATACATTTGTGGCCAATAATACTTCTCTTCTAGCAAACTCAATGTCATATCAATTCCAAAATGTCTAGCCAATTCACCACTATGCTTTTCCTTAATCAGATTCAACCTCATAGAACTTCTAAGAATACAAAACTGAATAGCTTTGAACAACATACCTTCTTGAATGAAATACTTATCATACTCACTTATGTGATCTGTCAGATTTGGTGCTCTGCACTCTCTCCATGCCTCAGAAAAATTAAGATCAACATCATACAATTCTTTCATTTCATCAAAACCAAGAACTTCAACCTTCATTTTAGTCAACAAAAAACATCTTCTACTCAATGCAAGTACTCAACCCACTTCATATGTCTTTGATTCAATTTATGTTGAATTCCCAAGTATTGTACAACTTTATGATCAGTATACAACATAAACTACTTAGGAATCAAATAATGTCCCCACTTCTGCAATGCATGAACAATGGCATAAAATTATTGATCATACACATAATACTTCCTTTTAGCATCATTCAACTTTTGACTAAATAAAACTCCTATTGCATTACCACTTGCATCACATTCAACTTGAAATAATTTGTTAAAATTAGGTAAAGCTAATATAGATAATTCAACAACCTTTTCTTTCAAAGTCTCAAAACTCTTATCAGCTCTGTGTGTCCACTTGAATTCCTTTTTATCTTGCCTCATTGTTTCAATCATAGCATTACAAACAAAATTGAAATTCTTTATGAACTTTCTATAAAAACTAGCCAAGCCATGAAATGATCTTACATCACTCACATTCTTAGGTGTAGGCCATTCCAAAATTGCTTTAACCTTCTCAGGGCACTTTTTCAAATTAATCAACAACTTTTCCTCTTTCAATGTCTGCAATACTTGTCTAATATGCTCAAGATGTTCTTCCTTAGTCTTGTTGAATATCAAAATATCATCCAAATAAACAATCACAAACTTACCAAGGAATCTTTTTAGAACTTCATTCACCAACCTCATGACAGTACTAGGTGCATTAGTCAAACCAAAAGGCATAACCAACCATTCATACAAACCATATTTTGTCTTGAAAGTAGTCTTCCATTGATTACCTTCTCTGATTATAACCTAATGATAGCCACTCTTCAAATAAATCTTGGCAAAATACTTTGGTCCACTAAAAATATCCATTATGTCATCCATCCTCAATATAGGAAACCTATATTTCACTATTATCTTGTTAATGGCTCTAGAATCAGTACACATTCTCTATTCTCCATTCTTTTTAGATGCTAATACAATAGGTACATCACATGGACTCAAGCTTTCTCTAATCAAACCTTTCTACAACAAATAATGCACTTGTTTGTTAAGTTCTTCATTCTCTGCAAGTGTCAATCTATATGGTGCTTTTTTTGGCAAACTAGCTCCAGGAATTAGATCCATACAATGACTTATGCTTCTTACTAGAGGTAAACCATTAGGAATATCATCAACAATAATGTCTTTATAATCATTCAGCAATTCTGTAATTTCTACTATTACTCGGTCAATACTACCATCTATCACTTGGTCATCACTGATTGGCACTCGGTTAACACTATTTCTAGCACTTGCTCTCCATTGAAAAAACTTGGTTTTCTTGGAATTATAGCAAAACAAACCTAATTCCTCTTTACTTCCTTTTCAAATTACTTTCCATTAAGCATGCAAACTTTTATTGTAGTACAACTGACCTCATCTAGACTTTCAATCAAAGGAAGTAGTATGTGTTTCTTCCCATTTACCCAAAGAGTATATTGATTCAATCTCCCATCATGTATAGCATATCTGTCATATTGCCAAGGTCTACCCAAAAAAATATGACAATAATCCATGGGAAAAATATCACACAAAACTTCATCAAAGTAATGTCCAATTTTGAACTTCACAAGACATTGTTTACTTACCAATATCTTATGCTCATCCTTGATCCATGAAACATGATAAGGTTTGTGATGTCTTAGCCTCTACAACTAAAACTTGGTAACCAAATCTTTTGATGCTAGATTTGTAGAACTTCCACTGTTAATGATCACTCTGCAGCATTTTGCAGCCATCTTACATCTTGTCTTGAAAAGACTTCTCCTTAAAATAGGTTCCTCATCACTTCCCTTATTACATAAGGTTCTTCTCACCATCAAATTTTCTCTATCCTTGGTTCCACTTGGTGAACCCTCATCATCTCCTTGAATCACAACATTTCTATTACCTTGCCCACTTTTAAAGGATCTACATTTAAAAGATCGATGTCCCTCTTTACCACATCTGAAACAATTACCATGAAATCCACCTCTAGAATAATAATTACCTCTTCCTCGGTAAGAATTACCACCTTTCCACTTGGTCTTTCCTTTTTCATCATTATTCTATTCAAATTTGCTTTTATCTTGCACAAAATTATCAGATATACCACTTTCTCCATATGATCTACCTCTGCCTCTCTAGAATCTATCACCTCTACCTCTTTGTCTTTGTTCATGTTTCTTTGTCAAGATCTCCTCAACCTTCAAGGCATTTTGGTATGCTTCTTCTACACTTTCCAACTTTAAAAAACTTATTTCATCTTGAATTCCCAATCTCAATCCATTAATGTACCTTACAATTTTCTCAAAATCATCATCCACATGTCCAAACGTAATGTCCAACCTATAGAATTCCTTAGTATATTCTTTCACACTCATGTCTCTTTGTCTCAAATTTTGCATCTTTCTCAGCAAGCTAATTGTGTAATCAGCAAGAAGGAATTTATTCTTTACCCTATTCACCATCTTTGGCCAAGTTATGATCTTCTCCTTTCCTTTCCTTTGTCTATCAATTTACAAGTGTTCCCACCATAGCGATGCATGACCTTTCAACCTACTAACTGCAATTTTCACCTTTCTATCATTAGGAGTGTTTTCATACTCAAAGAATTTTTCCATATCAGAGATCCAATCCAACATAGAATTCATGTCCAATCTTCCATCATAATGACCAACTTCCATAGTAGGCTTTGAACTTGCTCTAGACAATACTCTCAACAATCTAGCTTCATCTCGGTCTTCTTTAGGTTCTTGATTATGGTTTGGTGCTACTGCTTCATCATCACTTACATCATCAAGATGTGCTCCTCTCCTCTGGGTTGTCTCCACAACATCATAATCTGGCTGCAATTTGTTTCAATGTATCCAATATTGCATTACTAGCATTTCCTCTACCTCAAACCATCTTTACAAATTAGGTTCTTGTAAGATCGTAACTCTCTGCAAGTTATAGGCCAAATCCGTAGATCTGCCACCCTACAACCAAATCTAAATCAAGGTTCTACATGATCCAATATCCATAAGGATGAACCTCAAGCTCTGATACCAATTAACATGGGAAAAGGGAAGAAGAACTAGGGCCAAAGGCACACCTAGCTATCCAAACCACCCTACAAGAGTTAACACAATGGAAGAAAATATAAGGAACAACACCAAGGAGAGGGAGAATAGGGATATCTTTATTGATTTATCAAATATTTAGCATACGTGCCCAACTATAAGGCCTTCTAGGTTACAACCAATTACAAATAGATTCAAATCTAAACAACCAACTTCAAGTTTGCATCCTCTACCCAATCCTCTAAGTTCTCACTAATTGCCCCTAAACTCAAACCTAGACCTCTTTAAATAATTACCAAAATGGCTTACAAAATATTCTAGAACATAGAATGCCACAAGTTAGCTCAAAATAGATATTAACTACCTATACCAAAATTAAACATGAGAAAAGTTGGCCCAAACTAGAACCAGACACAGATAACTTGGCAAATGAAGACTCCTAGAAAACTAACACTCGACACCCACATGAGCTCAGCATCCAAAGAAATCACTCAATAGTAACTATGAACTTGGCATCCTCCAACACTCAGAAACCAAAGAAAATCACTTGGTAACCAAAGGATTCACTCGACATCCAAAGGAATTCACTTAGTAACCAAAGGAACTCGGCAACAACTAAGAATGACTCAACATCCAAAGAGTTCACTTAGCAACCACAAGAACTCAACAATCAAAGGAATGACTCAAAACCAAGTGAACACTCGACATCCATTAAAAACTCGACACCAACAAGTAAAAAGAAAAAAAGTGAAGGATTACAAGGAAACCCAGGATGCTCTTGCATTATTTTGAGAAAGATTTGAATGTGAGGCCAACATAGTTAAAATTTTGAATTGGTCAAAGCATCTCAAAGATAAGGATTGATGAGTTGGCATATTAATGCACAAGGAGAGGTTTTTATGTGATCAAATGAAAGGATCAGATCAAAAGCTTTTAAAAGAAGAAGGAGAACAAAAAGATGGAAGGATTCAATAAATATTATCTAATCCAAAGATCAATGGTAATATTTAAGTGCAAAAAGACTAAAATTACCTATTTAAGGAGGCATGAGAGATTTTTTCAAAGGCTATCTTATTATTGATTGGAAATCTTAAGGAGAGGTTATGAAGAGTAGAAAAATAGAGGTGAAGTGTGAAGATTTTGTGAAGAGTGATTTCTTGAGAAGATTTCAAGAAAATAAGTGATGGACATGCTAATAGAGGCCAGTAAATGAACTAGAAGATGAGTGAACAGAGATCTAAATTTGGAAAGTGAGTTATGCTTTACATAATATAGACAAAACCTACAATTAAATTCAAACTATTGTATCAGTCAAAATATTTTAATCAAGGTTGACTTAATAGTCATTTTGTAAATCCTTTAATCAAGGTGACATTATATTGGAATGTTTGAAAGTCCTCTAACAAGACCACTCCTAACAAGGTGATTAAATCCTTTAACAATGTTTTGTATAACCTTTAACAAGGTTGGCTTAACTGAGCTTACTAATGAGAGCAATTTATGTCCCAAATTATGCCATATGTTAGCCTTCATATAAGCCTTCATGCTCATTTCCATATCCATTATAATATCCCATTTTCTCCTTCTATGTTGCATATGATATGATAAATATATATATGAGTGATATTTAATCTAGTTATTAGATAAAATATTAGAATAAATAGATGTGATTATATTTATCTACCATTTTGATTATGAGTTATGGCTCTTCCTATCACCTACGATGCATCTTCCTATAACTATTTCACTAATAAAAAGCTCCATCAACTTTGAAATGTATTACACTTACTTCGAAGGAAATATTAGTTAGTGATAATTATATTATTAGAGAGTAAGGTTGAAATTCATACTTTTTATTATTTATTTTTCTTGTTGGCATAGAGACACATTTAATGAAGATATCATCCAACATGCATAAACATATGGAGAGGACATCAACAAGATTCATGTGGCAGAATATGGAAATAATCTTGGCCCATAATTTACCATTATTATTGGTGAAGAATTGCAACAAGTGTAAGGAAGTAAAGAAAATATATTTTAGTTGAGATTCATTCCCAAGTATCACATGGATAAATAGCCCATCAACCCATTTCTCTACATAATTATCTTTTGTTACAACCAAACCATTTTAGAATCATAGTTTATTGAATATAAATAAAGACAATAATATTATGTTAGAGAAATAACAACAAATTGCCTATTCTTTGTAAGTTATAGATTTTTGTCAAATATTTATTTTTTCATAGACATTCTTTCTATGGAGTGAATATCGAAGTTGTTGCTAAATTTTTAAGGCTGCATATATATAAGTAGCATGAGATATAGTGTGGGGGGAGATAATTATATATATAATTCTATAGAACACACAACATTATACAAAGATTGATGTTATCATTCTAAAATATAAGTTCCATATTTTCATTATTAAGAAGGTGTAAAACCATTACTTTGCTTCATCACTAGGTGGCTAAGAAGGTAGGTGCCACTCTGAAGTTACTCAATGATTCTTTTTTATTTATGTATGGAGTGCATTTAAGTTTTTTTTCATTTGTATTTTGATCATCTTAGCATTTTATGGTATGCATTGAATCATAATATATTATATTATATGTTCAAATCCATGTGTGATCATGTAATAATATTTATTTCATATGAATTCAATTATGAATTAATCATTGATTTGTTGTGAGTTGCACCACATATTATTTTTGTTGAGTTGCTTCTATTTATGTGGTTTCTACTACTAGGAAGTGATAGTTCCTATTGCCAAAAGTACTTTGGATTATGTATGCTTATTTTCACATGTTATAAGTGCATTCATAACCACTCAGTTCACAACTTGCACCCTTGATGACATATTGCCTAGACACCTTTCACAAGATTATGCCCCAAATTGACACTTATAGACCAAGATGAATTTCATCATAAATTGTTAATTATATCTTAATTATTTTCCATAGTATTTTCCTATCACTCACTTCAAAAAAGTTCAAAATTGGTAGCATTTTATTTGGTGGTTTTTCCCAAATTGGGTTTCCACATTGAATCCTAGTGTCAAAGTGTTATTTTCATGTGTAGATGTTATTGTTATAGGTGATATATGTTATAGTAGTTTATTTACTATTAGTCAGCAGATATAGAAATAAAGAGTTAAGGGATTTCTTGAAATGCTAAATTTTTTATGATATGCTATAGAGACCAAGTGGGTATCTCAGATTGATTAATTTGTTTGAAGTGATTAAAAATTGAATCAATGGTACATATAGACTTGAGGATAATCGATTCACCACCCTCTTAATTATTCTAAATCATTACAACATTAGCAATACACTTTCAACATGGTATCTATTTTTCATATTCATCCAAGAACGAACATGAATTTATTCATCTTAAATGTCTGATACTCAAGGTGTCTTGTTGCCTTCTATCTAGATGGGGTTTAAATGTTCTCTTATAGTTGAGTGCTTAGTAACCATAGTCCAATCTAAGAGAAATGGATTTAAGCTATATGAATGCAAGATTATACTAGATTTTTATGATTTTCAATGAAATAGATATGAATGAGATTAAACTATATGAATATTCAAGCTAATCTAAGAACAATAAGAAAATATTGAGCTAAATGTATGTACTTATAATCTAAATGAGAAGTAACTATGAAAGTAAATGATAGCAATGAGATCTCCTTGATTGAAAGAAATTTGAGTGCTCAAATTGACAATGTTTTGATACTCATCAATCACATCCCTCGTAAATGAGAGATAAAAGTTCTCCTTTTACAGAATCCTAGAACTGATCAACAGTGGAGATCAAATCAAATAAATTGTGGAGATTCAATTAGAATGTAATTATAATGGAAATTTTTCATTTGAGAGAGCAACTTTTGAGAGTTTCTAGGAAATAAGATTTAGTTGAGTAATTTCTTTTCTTTTCTTTTCAAGTTAAATCAAAGTTTCCATTCCTGAACTAGAGAGAAGATGTGGAGAGAATAATTAATTCATTAATTAAATATGACCTCATATTTGAATATTATCAATTAATTGAATAATTAAATTCAATAATTGAAATAAGCATATTTAGTTAAACCAAATATATTTAATCATTTTTGTCTTGTGTTTTAGCTAAAGGGGTGATTTTAATTTAATTTAATTTACTAGGACCTTAAATTAAATTAATTCAATGGAGAGGCTTATTAGCCAAATTAAATCAATATTTAGCAATTTAATAAAGTGTGAGATTATTGCAAATTATTGATTTTTTGTAATTGATACTTTAGTAAATTCAAATGATCAGAATTGCCTAGTAAATAAGGACTTTATTGATCAAAAATTTGATGATTTGAGACTAATGCACTGAAATTGGTTTAGAATATCGATGTGCCAATTTTAGGGTATTACAATAAGGAGACTTGGAGGCTTCATTTTGACATCTAGTTCATTCATGCACTCAAGTAATTCAAGTTCTTTCTCTTGTGTGGTCACTAATTAGTGATAGGGAGAATAGGGATGAACCAATTGCAAGTCCATGCTCATGGTCTACCTCTAAGGCCAAAAGTTGTCTTACAATATCATCAAGTGGATCTATAGGATCCCTCCTATGTAGAAATTCCCCCCAATACTAAGCCTCACTCCTCTATCTTGAACTTATTTCACTTCTTTCCATCTGTTAGATTCTCATCCTAGGTGGAGAATACTCTAGTTTTCCAATTGAACTAGGTCTTTTTAGGCTTATTCTTGTACACCAGTTGAAAGGTCATGGAGATGATGAAAATCCTTTCAACACCTCTCTTTCATGGAATAAAGTAACCTTGTATGTTTAGCATCCTTACCAATTTCATACATTTCCCTTAAAAATAGGGCTACAAGAAAGAGCCCCAATTAGCCCTTGTTCCTACAAATGAGAGATTTCCTTAGATTTTCTCCACTAATCATTCCAAACTATATTCACAGACCCCCTTTCATATCATGACTACTTTCAAATTTTCAAGATTTTAAACCTCAGAACTGTCATACAATACCTTTTTTGAATTTGAGGGTTTTTGAGAGTTTTCAAGGTCAACCTATTGTTTGGGTTTGCTAGGTTCCCTAATGTATTAGTAGCACCTTTTCCTTCTATCCAACAGATCTTCTATTAATCCTTTTCAACCTCCATGTTCACTCTTCTAGAAATCTCCACAACCCTACAAACAATAAGCTCTATAAACTCAATATCCCCTAGTTGGGCATGCTTTGGCTCACCTAGGGAAAGAGCTTAAAAATTCCTTCATGGCTTTTGAATGCCCTTCCTTTTTCCAAGAGGAAGTACATATAGTACACTCACTAACCCCAATTAGTCACACTAGTATTTCTATGGTGGGGTAGTGAGTTACATCTCTTTGAACACCAACTACCTTGAACAGGACAACAAACTGGCTGGAAAAGAAAGATTTCCAAAACAATGAAACAAAAAACAACCAAGTCTAACCTATTGAAACAAAAATGTTCTAAAAAAAATATCTACAATTCCAACTAGTACAACACTCAAAATAATGCTCAAAAACCTTCCACACTCTATATGTTTCAAGGGGCCCCTGCACCAATTAGGGAAGTTCTGTACATACTCCATAATTATGTTTTAGGGATATTTTATTGACACTTTTTTGGCCAACATGTTGTAACTAATTGTAACCCTAAATGGGCATAAATACTTATACAAAATGGCTTAGGCTTAGGGGTTCTTTCATAAAGTGTGATACAATAGTAGCTTCTTATGGTATTATTGAGCTATAAGTGATTACATATTGTAATTAGGTCAGAATCACTAGATAATAAAAAATTGGACTCGTTGTTGGTGGACATAGTTGAGGGATTGAGTAAACCATTTTAAATCTTTGTGTCTTATGTTCTCTTCTATTTGCATTATTATTTTTTGATATTGGTTATGTTTGCATGTAATTTTCATTTATTTCTCTATAAATGTTAAAAAGTGGTATCAAAGCCTAGTTGTCTCAATTATGCTCTATAGGAAAGTCTCATGATTGAGCAGGTGTCTCATGGTTGAGTGGGAGCAATGGAAGATGACTGTAAGTTGAAAGTTGAGAATTTTAATGGGAAGAACTTCAATTATGGAAAATGGAAATGGAGGACTATATTTATCATAATAATTTATGGAAGTCATTGCAAGGAAAATCCAAGAAAGGGACAACAATGAAAAATGGGTAACAATTTTTTTTTTGATTCAAAGGCACTCGGAAGTATTTTTTTATGCCTAGCACAATTGGTGGCATTTAATATATTAAAAAAAATGATAGAAGAGTTTATGGAATCCCTAATAAGGTTGTATGAAAATCCCTCCACTTCAAACAAGGTATTTCTCATGAAACATTTATATAGTATGAAGATGGTAGAAGGTAGATCTATGGTAGATCATTTAAATGAGTTTCATATGATTTCTGGTTAGTTATCTTATATGAAAGTTAGTTTTGATGGAGAAATTAGTGCTCTCTTGATTTTGTGTTCTTTGCCAAAATGATAGAATGACTTGATCATAGCTATAAGTAATTTTGTTTCTAGGTCTAATACCCTATTTTTTTAATGTGATTGGTATTATTCTAAGGAAACTTGGTGGATCTACATAAAGAAGTGTTTTGAATGCACAAAGTAGAGGAAAAATGACTAAGAGAGGAAATATTTCTTGAAATCATGGAAAATCAAGAGGAAAGTCAAAGGGGAAGAGGTATCAATCAAGAGGACCAAAAGATTGTTGGTACAGTGGAAAATCAAGGCACAAGAATAAATATTGTTGGACTCAAAAGAATAATGTGAAGGATTTGAGCAATATGAATCCATAAAACCTAAAGAACGCCTACATGCAAGAACCTATCATAGAGAAGAATCAAAAATAAATTTACAATTGATCAATCCTTATAGAAGGAGATTCATAAAACCTAAAAAAGGAAACACTAAGAGGTAAATGTCATTTAATAATTCATATTTAATTATTAAATGGAAATGCAAGTGCATAAAGGGAAATATTAAGAAGGGAGTAAAGGTAATTTAATAAATTAAATTAAATTATCACTTTACTCTAACACCCCTCCCTTAAGATGTAGAACAACAGAACTAAAAATAATTCATGAAAGAAAACTTGGGTCCTAGCAACAAGGCCTGATAAAGTACATAATTATAACCAAATATCTATGTAGTGGAGAAATAGGGAAAACCACATGTGAAAAACCCTACTCCAAAAAGAGATAGTATGAAAAGAAGAAAGGAAGGACTCATCACTAAGACCCCCTAAGTACAAATTCCTTCACCCCAAGCATAGAACAAAACTGATGGTACTATGAGATGCAAAAGGTTTAGTGAATATGTCTGGAACCTATTGAGTAGTGGAATATATCCCAAGCTTAGAGAGCTATCCTGAATCAAATGCATGATGAAGTGCATGTGAAGCTCAATGTGCTTCGTCCTATGATGCTCAAATGGGTTGTCTGAAATGTGTATAGCACTCTGATTGTCACACCAAAGAAATGCCAGACTATTAGGAGGAAATCCAAACTCTTTCATCAACTATCCAAGCCATAAAACCTCCTGACTAGCTAGCACAACTGCCTTATACTTTTTCTCTATAGATGGTAATGTGTGAGCATGCTGCTTCTTGCAAGACCATGTGATAAGACTGGAACCAAGATAGAAAACAAATATATAAGTAGACTTGCAATCATCTATATCACCAGCCCAATCTGAGTCTATATAAACAACAATGTAAGGATCCTCTAATGTGTAGTGAATATAATAACATGTAGAACCCCAGATCTACCTCAAGATATGTTTGGAATATTTCCAATGAATTTCATGTGGATCATGTGAGATTCTAGAGACAAGTCCAAGCACAAAGGAATTATCATGACATGTGTGCATTAGGTACAACAAACTACCCACAAGTTGTATGTATAAAGTGGAATATAGTATAGGAGTGGTACAAGTGGTAGATAAAACTACACCCAACTAAATAGGTATGAGAGTAGGCTTATAATCAAACATGTTGAATCTTGAAAGCATATCAAGAGCATACTTCTTGTAGAATATGGCTATCCCATTGGAAGAATGAACAACATGTAGGCCCAAAAAATAGTACAGAAATCCAAGGTCTATCATCTCAAACTAATCTCTTGTAGCTCATTGAATAGTTTGCATCATAGAGAATGGACCACCTATAACAATGAGATCATCTACATAAAGAGAAATTATCAATAAATCATCTCTATGACATTGAATGTAAACTATATGATCAAAATGATTCTGAGTCAATAGTGAAGCAATCAAGAAGGAATCCATTTGCACATACCAAGCTCAAGGGCTTGTTTGAGACCATATAAATACTTTTGAAGCCTACATACCAAGGAAGAGTCCTACACAAAACGATGAGGATACTCTATATAGATCTCCTCATGTAGGTCTCCATGCAAAAAGAAACTCTTCACATCCTATGAAGTTGCAAGTGAGAGTACAAGGAAAATAGAGTTCATCTTCACAATAGGAGAAAAGGTCTCAGAGTAATCAATACCCTCAACATATGAAAATAAATTAACAACAAGACATACCTTGTATCTTTCAATAGAACCATCTGTAATATACTTGGTACAATACACCCATTGACATTGAACCAAATTTCTTCCTTTCAGAAGAGGACAAAGATCCCATGTATGGTTCTTCATCAAAGATAAGTACTCCTCATCCATATCACTATCCCATTCTAAGTGTCTTTTCACCAATGAAAAACTTTGTGGGTCATCTAAAATGGCATGATTCAATAATCCAACACTAGAAGTGTGAACATGAGTGTGACAAGAATCTAAAGGATCAATAGTATCATGATCCCACTTGGGCACTTATTGAACAATTGGTGGAGGTAATGAAGGGAGATCAATATCAATATCTTCCTCATAGGATGTATAATCTTATGGAGGAGTAGAGGAAGTATTAGGTTGTAAGGGAGAAGCTAGTAATGGAGGCTCCATCTAAGGATAATTCTCATCAAAGTAGACATCTCACCGAAAGAAAACATCTTTGGAATCAAGATCAAACAACCTATACTCCTTCACATCCTCACAATAGCCAAAAATTATGGGTGGTTGGATCTTAATCTCCATGGAATTCCATTGAGTATCTAGAATAAATGCCCAAGCCTTACTACCAAAAATGCAAAATATAGAAGCATCAGGCTTGACATGATTTTAAGCCTCATCAAGAGTCAAATGTCATAATGCCTTGTGAAGTATCTAATTCTAAATATAGTTGGCACAATTGATAGCTTTGATCCAAAAGAAATAACTCATAGCTTGATATTGTATCATATAATTGGCCATCTCTTGTAATGTCATATTCTTGCACTTTGCAACACCATTCTATTGAGGGGTATGAGGAACTATGAAGTGATGCTATAAACCAAGCTTAGTGCAAAATTCTCTAAAAGAGTGTTTCACATATTCCCCATGATTTTCATTATAAATACACTTGATATAAAGACCAAACTATTTCTCCAAAAATGTCTTAAATATTTGAAATGAATCAAAGACATCAGACCTATACTTCAAAAAGTACACCCATGTGCATCTAGAGAATTTATATATGAAGGTAAGAACATATTGAGTACCTAAAAAAGATGGAGTGGGGAATGATATAAGAGCACTTTGTAACTCCAATAGTGCCTTAGCACATATCAATATACTTGATAGAAATGGACCTCTATGTTGTTTTCCAAGTGTACAACCTTGACAAACACCATCAGTACAAGATATTTGAGGTAGCCCAGTCACTAGCTCTTGTGTACTTATTCATTGCAGATATCTATATTTGACATGGCCCAAAAAATTATGCTAAATATTTCTCAATACATCTACATGAGTAATACGAGAAACACCTAAATAATTTTAGCTCTCAAAGCCATCAAATTGATATAAGTGAGACTAAATATCAACACTCCCAGTAGAAACAACCAAGTTAGGATCATAGAGGACTTGAATAAAAACATCATGTGGTGAAATATCAATTGTCTTACTAGAGCTAGAGTGGAAAATCTAAAAGATAGATAAGAGGTTCATAGAAATGGAAAAAATCAAGAGAAAATCTTGTAGTGAACCACCCTCTAAAGAGATAGTTCCTAAACCTAAAACTAAAAGCTATGTGGAGTCACCAATTGTAATCTATGTAGTAACACTCTAAGCAAGTGAGGTAACCAAATCAAGTGAGTGTGTCATAAGGTGGGAGGCATCCAAATCAAGAATCCAAGTAGCTATAGAAGAAAATATTCATGCAAAAAGAGAATTTTATTTCCCTAAAGGAGGAGGTGGTGGCTTTGGAGAAGCAATACTATGTTTTTGCATGGCCTCCTCTAAAGCCTCAAGACATTTCCAAAACCTAGAAATTGGATGTCCTTCCTTTCCACAAAAACTACAAGGATCACCTATATACTTATTACTTTTGGAGGAAGACTCACCACAGTTAGAAGATTTTTTTTTTTGAGTGGGTTTCCAAGCATAATATTTAGGAGTGGGCTTGGAGGAACTCTCACTTCCTACTAAATCTATCTTGGGCTTCAACTTCCCTATAGATGTCTAAGAAACTGATGCCTATGTTTGTGAGCCTTTGATATTATCCAATAGTGTAATCTTGGACCTCTTTCTAGTCAATTGATCACAAAAGACCTCAGAAGTGGGAATGGTAAATCTAGGACCCAAAGCACCCATAGTGGAATGGAAGGTAGAAGAGAAAATTTGAAAGATTTCCCAAATACTTGATAGAATTAGATAGATGCACTCCTTGTCTATCTTCTCTTTCTCAAATCCCTGCAACAAAGTTCTCTACTATTTGAACCTCATGAGAAATTCCTCAATAGAGGGAAAAGCATCTCATACAAGTGAAGTAAGCTCTGCCTCAATTTAAAGTTCTCTGAACTCATTGATGATACCAAAGAAGTCCTTCAACATGCCCCACATTTCTTGAGGAGTGGAACA
This sequence comes from Cupressus sempervirens, assembly GCA_028749045.1. Classification (NCBI taxonomy): domain Eukaryota; kingdom Viridiplantae; phylum Streptophyta; class Pinopsida; order Cupressales; family Cupressaceae; genus Cupressus; species Cupressus sempervirens. Next base: position 367,487,126 of record CM053788.1, read on the forward strand.
CTTATTGTGATGAAACTATAAGCTATCTAAAACACTCAAAGAAATCATATTGATGGCTTCATCCATATTATTCCTATTCCACAAAGTCTAATATTACCTCTAAAATATTGGTTTCATTATATCTAAACAATACCACAAACCCTTTGAACAGAGAAGTTGTTCCATAGGAGATTTTCATGTGATAGTTATGTGGGTTTAGAAGTACTAGACAAGAAGAGGTCTTGACTATTGTTTTAAGAAAGTGTTTTTAATTTTTCTAATATATAGATATTGTAATAGAAAACAATGAAAAAGTACCCCCCATGACACAAAAAGCCAAACCCTATCTTGCAGAAGGAATGTGTATACAAGAATAGAGAAATAAATATTTATTTAAGTATCAAAAATATTTGAAAAGTGCTTGAGAAGACATTTTTGGCACTTCTTTTGGATAAAAAAATAGAGCTAAAATGAGAAAGTTACAACTTCTAAAAGATAGAAAGCATCATTTGATTTTAAACAAAAAAAAAAGGTACCAAACTAGCAAAAATCCAAAAAATACTTGCACCATCATGTCTATCTTGGAATCAGCTTTTGAACACTTTCTTGGGGATCTAATAAATGCCTCCGTATGCTCAAGTTAGAGTCAAAAAATTGATAAGACCTTTGTATAGCAAATAAATTTTTTCAAACCCCCATAAAATGGAAAAAGGGCTAAAAAATAGCCCTTGATCCTTGATAGGACTGTGGGCTAGGAAAAAGGGAATAAAGGCATGCGAGTAGAAAAATAAGTGGAGGTAGAATCACGGTGTTTTTCTTGGTGGAGGCAATCAAGCTCTTGGGGTGTAGGGATCACATGGCAAGGTGCAGGAGGTGTTGTCGTGGCCACTCTGCCCATAGTGGTGGTGGGTGGGTGGTGTGGTATTTTTAACACTGCACACATTTTTTTTTTAATGCATTTTTATTTTTATTTTATTTAAAAAATCACATTGAAATGCATGTCAAGGGCCATACGACCCTAAGAGGCAAAAAAAATGTCCTAGATTTGTCCAATGTCCAAAATTGATAAATTTTATATGAAAATATGAGTTTTCACATTTTTTGAAGCCAACCATGAAGGCCTATTTGGCCTCAAAGTGCTTTGAAAATTAGAGCCCCCATGTTTTCATAGAAAATACCCAAAAACTATTAGATCTATTCTATCAAACCCACATTCTTCCTTTTCACCAAATAAGAACAACCTATAGTAGGCCAGGCTCTGATACCATAAAGGATTTGGGCAATAAAAATCCACAAAACCAAAAGAACATTTGCATTCAAGAACTTGTCACACATAAGAGGTAAAGTTTTTGCTTTGAGAATATGGAAAATTATATTATCAGACTAAAAGAATGAATAAAATTTACAATTGATCAATCCTTATAGAAGGAGATCATAAAACCTAAAAAGGAAACCCTATGAGGTAAATGGCATTTGATAATTAATATATAATTATTAAATGGAAATACAAGTGCATAAAGGGAACTCTTAAGAAGGGAGTAAAGGTAATTTAATAAATTAAATTAAATTAATAATTTACTCTAACATAATGAAGGCAAAAAAAGAAGGAAACAAGGAGGCAAATGTGGTAAGTAATAAATTCGAAGAGGATCCTTTGATTCTTTTCTTAGAAAGTGTTGATGATTCATGGCTTTTAGATTTAGGGACTTCATTTTATGCTACTCCCCATAGATGTTATTTCCTAGATTGTGTTTAATGGATTTTGGACTTGTTTATTTGGGGGATAATGAACCCTATTATATTATAGGAAAGGCAAAAATTAAGATTAATTTGTAGAATAGGAATCATTGGCTACTAGAAGAGGTAATACGTGTTCTAAGGATGAGTATGAATTTAATCTCAATAGGGAAACTGAGTGATGAGGGTTGTGTAGTTGCTTTTAATAAAAAAATTGGAAGGTTTCAAAAGGTTCCCTTATAGTAGAAAAAGGTGTGAAAGTAGGGAACTTATATCTTTGTATAGGTCATACTATTCCTTTTACTTTAATTGTTTTAGAGAAAAATGAATGTTTAGGAACAATTGTTGCAATTGAGTAGGGAGAACAAACAATTGCTATAGATTTTAATGCAATGCTATGGCACAATAGACTTGGGGACCAATTCAAGTATATTCCCTTGGTAGATCCCATTATTATATTATATTCATTGATGATGCAACTAGAAAAGTATGGGTTTATTTTCTTAAACAAAAATATAATGTATTTTAAACTTTTAAGAAATGGAAATGCTTGGTTGAAAATGAGACTGATAAAAGATTAAAATTTCTCAAATATGATAATGGTGGTGAGTATTGCAATTATGAATTTGAATATTATTGCTCCACTAATGGTATTCATATAAAGAAAACTATTCCAAGGACTCCATAGTAAAATAGAGTGGCTAAATGCATGTACATGATGATAATGGAGGTTGTAAGGAACATGAGATTAAATGTTGGACTTCCCTTATATATGTAGGAATTTGATGCCAATACTATTGTATAATTTATTAATAGAGGTCTCTCTGCTCCTTTAGGTTGTGGTTTTTCATAGTAAGCTTGGATTGGTAAGAAGGTGAGTGATTCTTTAATCAAAACCTTTGGTTCTAAAGCTTTTTTGTAAATAGATTATGAAAATGGAACCAAGCAGAAAGTTAAGTCAAAGAAATGTATATTAGTTAGATATGACATTAATGATTTTGGTTATAGGATTTGGAATTTTGAAAATCATAAAATTTTAAGAAGCAAGGATGTCATATTCAATGAGAAAGTGTTGTACAAAGATCTATTGCAGCAACATGAGAGGAAAGAAAATGATTATGTAGTGTTGGGTGATACTCAAAAGGATGATGTTCCAATACTCCTTCATGCTCCACAACAGTCACACAAAAAAATAGCACACATATTAGTGAATTTTAGATGGTCAACAATGTTAAATAGACATCCAAAAAAAAATTCTCTCTTTGTATACTATTTTGTTAATAGATGTTGGTGAGCCTAAATGTTATGATGAAGCTATGTAGGTGAATACAAAGATTCAATAGGAGTCAACAATGATAGAAGAAATGGTGTCCTTATTGGAAAATAAGACTTGGGATTTATTTAAGTTGCCTAAAGGTAAAAGGGATTTATAGAATAAATGGGTTTATAGGTTGAAACAAGAGGATGGATGTAAGAAAATGTTTAAAGCTAGGATAGTTGTAAAAGGATTTGCATAGAAAAAGGGCATTGATTTTGATTGACATTTTCTCATATTGTTAAAATGACTTTTGTTCACATTGTTTTAAGTGTTGTGGCTACTAAATATTTTCATTTGGACTGCCTTGATGTTAAAACAACCTTTCTTCATGGTGATTTGGATGAAGAGATATATCTGGCACAACCACAACAATTTGAGGTCAAAGGTAAGGAGAATTTAGTGTGCAAATTGAAGAAAAGTTTATATGGCTTGAAATAAGGACCTTAGAAATGCTATCTTTAATTTAATAGTTTTATTGATGACCTTGGTTACACTTAGTGTCATTCAAACCATTATTTTTATTTTAAGAGGTTAATGATGATAGCTATATTATTTTGTGTTTATATGTTGATGATATGATTGTAACTAGGTCTAACATGGATCACATTTAGGGGTTGAAACAATAGTTAGGATATTCATTTTATGTGAAGGATTTGGGGAACCAAAAAAAATCCTTAGCATGAATATTTGTAGAGATGGGAAAAATAGAAAGTTGACTTTATCTCAAGATTATTATATTGAGAAGGTGTTGCAATGTTTCTCTATGGAGAATACTAAAATTATCAGCACACTTTTACCTACTCAATTAAAATTGACTAAGGAGATGTGTCCCAAGACACAAGAAGAGGAGAAAAAAATTCCAAGGTACACTATACTTTAGCTATAGGAAGTTTGATGTATGCCATGGTTTGTACTAGGATAGATATTCCACATGCAATGGGAGTTATTAGCAGGTATATGATTCATCCAAGGATTGAGAATTATAATGTCGTCAAATGGATTCTCAAATATTTAAGAACATCCAATAAGTTTTTACATTTTGGGGTCTCTACTACTAATTTATAGGGATATGTTGACCCAAATTTGATAGAATATATTGATACTAGGTGGAGTGCAATAGGTTATGTATTTACTAATGGTGGGGTAGCAATGAGTTGGGTATCTTGGTTATAGAAGTTGAATGATTTATCCACCATAGAGTCAAAGTATGTTACTACTATAGAGGTAGCTAAGGAGATGATATGGCTTTAGTTATTCTTGGAAGAATTGGGGCACCCATAGAGGGATAATTATTTGTTTATAGATAGTTAGAGTGTCATTCATCTTGCCAAGAATTCTTCTCTTCATTCAAAGACAAAACATATTTAGTTGTGGTACCATTTCATTCGATTAGTTTTGGATGATGGATAGTTAAAGCTGGACAAAATTCATACAAATGATAATCAAGAAGATATGTTTACAAATTTCATGACAATGGAGAAGGTGGACACCTCTTTAGTTTTGGTTGGTCTTCTAGACTAAACAAAATAAATAAATTACTCAATCTAGGGTGGTTTGATTTATTGGGAGCCCCATGGAGTAGCGGCCATACTATAGGACCAATCTCCAAGTGGGAGATTATTGTCTAGTGTGGAGCCTAATCAATCCTCAACTGGGAGATTGTTTTAGATTATGGTAAAAATAGGTTTTTAGGGGAGCCAAAACCCCTTACATCAAACAAAAAGGAAGAAACAAAAATAGTACCCTAGGTTTTCCAAGGACCTGCAACCTAATGTGAATCACAAAAAATTAAAAACCAAGTTTTAAAAGGACCTAGAACCTAATAATAAATTATTGAAGTTCAAAACTAGGTTTTATAAGGACCTGGAACCTGACAGAGAATTAAAGAAATAAAAGGTGGAGTAAGAAATAGAGATAGGATAACTAGGACCAGCAACCCAACCACCAACTAGAGCCCACAATCAAGCTAGCTCTTTGATCACCTTAGCTAATTCATTACTAGTCACCATAGTCCCTTGAAGGATGTATTCTATAATTTGACTAAGAGTAGCAACATAATCTTTCTTAGTAATTTTCCTACTTCTTTTACTAGGGCAACTAGACACCTTACCTGCTACAAGGGAGATGATTTCCTTGTTGCTTCTTTTGCCAATGCTCACACTAGTTGCACATAAAATAGAAGTAACCATTTCCATCCTTTGACCACTATGCTTAACTAGTTGATGTAGCTCCATTTCATATGCCTTAAAATTGTCATGGATATTGTATATGCTGAATGTGGCCTCACGCTTCACACACACACTCCAACATAGTCTTTATATGAGGATTCATCCCAAAATGAACATTGGATTTTCCATCCCAAAATCATCCAACAAGCCGACTTGTTGCCTTCTATCTAAAGGGATTTTTTCTGTTAATATCCTCAGAATCAAGGTGCGAGCAACCAAACCCTCTAAGAATGAAGGATTTGAAAATAAGATGCAACTAATCTATGTGAATATGTAAATTAATCTAAAATGAGATATGCAAACTAGTCTAAGAACATATAAAAGAAACTATGCTAAAGATGTATGCATATTAGATCTAGATGAGAATTAAGCTAAAAATGAAAATCTATGGGAATGTAATAAGCTTAAATGAGTATGCAATTTGGCAGTAATTCGATGCAAATTCTAATTCATCCTCTAAAATGAAGAAATGAGGGTCTCTTAAACAAACTTTCCTGGAAACCTCCGACGGTTGAGATCAATTTCAATCAACGGTTAGGATTGAAGATGAAGTTTAGTCATAAAGGAAGATTCTCAAATCAAAGGGAGTTAACTGGCTCAGATCTGAGTGTAAGAGTCAGTCAACTCAAATAGACTTTAGTGTCAAAGTAAGTGATCTAAGTCATTTCCAATTTGATCAGTACTGAACTAGGAATTTCCCTTTTTTGAACTGAAGAGAGATTTTAGAGAGATATTTAATTTAATAAAATGAGATATGCTCTCATAAATACCTTTTCTATTTAATTAAATAATTCCATTTAATTAGTTAGAGATACTTTTCTATTTAATTAAATAACTTCATTTAATTAATTAGGAATGACTTCCTATTTAATTAAATAACTTTGCTTAATTAATTAGAAATAGCTTTCCATTTAATTAAATAATTTTGTTTAATTAATTAAAAATATGCGTATTTATTAAATTAAATTAATTTAATTCCTTAGTACATTAGCCTTAGGACATAATTTAATTTAATTAAAGTGTAAATACTTTAAATTAAATTAAATTGTAATCAATAGGTTTAATGTGACTAATATGAATCAATACTTTAGGAATTAAATAAAGAGTATGATGAATGCAAATTTAGGTTTTTTGCATTTGACAATTAAGTCAAGTAGCAAGTAGCATAATAAGAATTGCCTAGTGACATAGGACTTTAGAATCAATTAGAAATAGACCAGAATTGGTGATCGTGGCAATAAGCCAATTTTGGGGTATTATAGATATTACCCACCTAGTTCTCCAACTAAGTTATTTTAGCTCTTTCTTCATCTAGGTCATTCTGGAGCTCCCCAACATTTTTCTTGAGCATAATGATCTCATTATGAAGCTAGGAATCAACCTAGAGAGAAGCATCAGCTTTCAATTTAGCCTTGTGGATGAAAGTAGTCTTCACCATATTATTTTCATCTTCATTGGCCTCATCTTTACACATTTTCTCTAGGTTAATAGTCAAATCATGGGTATCATATACCTTTAACTAATATTCTTTGTTTAAACCCTCCTGAGTAGTGTTACCTTCCTAGATCTCCTTATTTGTATTCTGATCATTATTTTTCTGACTATTCTTTCTTTTCCAAATTTTCCTAGAGCTTAACCTAATTAATATTAATCTATGTTGGCCCTTAAATTTGGCTCATGATACCTTTATCATCATTTTGGCCTAATGGTTTTGAATGTGACTCTGTCACCATTTTCCCATCATTACTGCTTTCCCCATTATCTTTAACCAAAGAAGCTCCCTGACTACCAGAATACCCATCATTTCTTCATTTCTCTTAGAGTCCTTTGCTTCCTTATTAGCCTTCTGATTGTTATCAGTGTTAGACTCCTTCTTACCCTTAATTTACTACTACCCTCCTTAGTTTTAACTTTATGACTTTTTTTTAGCACTCAATTTATCAAGAGGCTCTTTCCCAAGATATTTCCTCTTCTTATCCACAACAAGTAAAATTTTCACTGCATTCTTTCTATAGTAATCTTCAATTAAAAAAGTAAGACCTTCATGAAGAACTAGTCTAGTCCCTTTCTTTCTATGGACCTAGAGGCTATTTAGCAATAAAAAATTCAAATAGAAGGGAAAGGATATCCTATGCTTATAATGTAAATGGTTCAAGAAAACAAAATGGAATTTATGGACCCATTTTGACATTCCATCTAGAATAAAATACTCACAAAAACAAGATAAAATGTCTTTCCAAATTACCTTTACCTAATCCAACTCAAAAAAATCACCATCCTTCTCAAGTTTCTTTTCCTCTTCATCATTTTTGGAAAACTTCTTTAAAGTTGCATTTGAAATATTAGTTTCCTTCTTGAATTTCAAAACCTCTATGGGAAGGGCAAAAATTTCAATAATGAACTCCTTAGTTAGGTCCATAGTAACCCCATGAAGAGTAACCCTTTCCCCAAACCAATTTGAAAAATTAATCAATAATATATGGTTTAAAGCCACACAAATTCTCAATATACGCAATCACCGTACCCTTTTGTCAAATTTCCCACACTGTGCATTTAGCTTTCCATTCTTTACAACTTGAAGGCCCTTTCTTCATTGGTTCACCACCCATGATACACCCAACTTTGATAACTCTACAAAAATTGTTAACAATCACAAAAGATGAGTTATCTTTTAACTCAAACACGATTTTCTCCCAGAATACGTGCCCTATCTTATTGGTAATAATGAAGAGGCACTCCCTCGAGAAATGATAATACCCTTTATTAATGCCACTACAAGCCATATTAATCCTCAAAATATCACATGGTATTTCCTTCAATTACATTAGTCATGTCATAATTAATGACCACCTTTAACTATCATTCTTTGCCAAGGTTATCATTCTATGTTAGCTTACTATTCACATTCACTACTTTATTGGCAATTTAGTCAGCCACTTTATTTACCTCTTATTAATTATGAGAAATAATTAAATTATCAAATTTATTAATCAAAATTTTAATTTCTAGAATAATCCCTTCAATATTCCATGTTATCATATTCTTATTATTTAGCATATAGATCATATTTAAGGAATCCTCTTATAGCCATAGTTTCCACTTCCATTCAAACTGTATAAATAGTAGTTGTTGCCTCCACTTTATGGCTAGTTGAGTGACCAATAGGGATTCCCACCAAATCCACCACTCTACTATTATGGTCTCTTAGGACTCCATCACACCTCTCTTTTCTAGGATTTCCTTTAGTAGATCTATCACAGTTAACTTTTAGCCATCCCATAAGAGGGGAATTCCATATAACACCCTCTCTTCTCTCATTATGTTACAATTTATTTCCTATTAGTTTTAGAGGGTCACATATTTTCTCATCATCAATATTTTTGTTATAGGAGACACAATTTTCTTTAATATCCCTTAGAATGTTTTTGCCCACCAAGCACTCAGGAGTTTCTTTGTCTCTCAAAATTAAGATGTTCCTTTCTTTCCAAATACCCCAACATAGGTGAGGAAGATAAATACTTCATAGAAAAAAATAGTAGAGATTCTAATAGGACTTTATAATTTTGGAAATAATCTAGAAGATTACTAGGTTGAACTCATAATATATTCTAGTATTGGAGGAGAGTTCCCCAAACATTCTAGCTGAAAATGTAGTTGATGAAAAGGTGGTTAATATTTGTAGTTTCCATCTTACATAAACTACATCTATTCACAATATAAATGCTCCTTTTTTCTAGAGTTAAAATTTTATTTTGAAGAGGGGTCTAGAAGAATATATTAATTCTAGGAATAAGTCCCTTTATCCAAGCTTTAGCCCATTGAAGGGAATTTTCCTTATCATTAGATCTAAACATAGAAGAGACCTTGGAATTTCCACTTGGTTCTACTTCTCATACCATAGTCATCCACCATAGGATAAAGATTAAAGTAATGGAGAGAGATTTGAATAATACTGTTAAAACTTTGGCAAATCTTAGCAAGATTAACCCATCTATTATTTCTCCAGTAGTTGCCCATAAAAACTCTAAAACCCTAATTACATATTTCAGTAAGAGTGTTTTCATTAAAGTTATCCAACAATTCATGATCTAATAACCACACATCTTACCAAAACCTAACCTTTCTTCCATCCCCAATTTTCCACTTACAACCTTTATTCATAACTTCTTTAGTACCATATACTTTACCCTAGATGTTAGAGGAATTAGAGATATTTGAGTAAGAAAGGAAATTAGGTATCGATGGAACATTATAAAGATATTTATATTTCCAGCTTAAACTTTTCTCCTTATCATCTTGGTACACTCTCAATCCTTGTTTAACTAGAAAGGATTTATTCATGCTTCTAATAGATCTGATACTTATTGGGCATTCATTTTGCATGAGGTCAACGGCAGGAATCCATAGTGTAATTCCTCTCTTGAAAAGAAAATCTTTTTAAGGATCCACTCCAAGGTTGAGTATTTGTCTTGTGATGTACCAAAATCTGCTCAGTAGAAGATAAATGTGAATGTTCACAAGGAAGCCTTTGCTGGTTCCAAAAACTCTTTTACCTTGGAATCAAGTCAAATATGTTCGCTGTCTCAAAATATCACACCAAAAGAACAATATTTTTGTATTTTCTATTTTTCAATGAATGCAACTCTAACAATGCAGCTACTATGAGGTCCTATTCTAATAATGGGGGTAGCAAAGAAAAATAACATGAAATCAAATAACTTGAAAGTGAAATTCCTAAACAGACATAAGCTACAGAACACAACACACTGTGAGTTAAACCTTTGAAGGAATCAGTAGGAAACTAATGAAAACAGGAGTAGTGCTTCCTAGAATCCACTGATGCAATCGTTGGTGAGAATCTATAACAAATCGAATGATATTTCACTCTTCATCAAATCGCAAGGCCACAGAAAGTGCACTCATGTGAGACAAAAAGCTATATAGACACAATCGGGTGATCTCTTCTCAAGCTCGTTACGTCAATGGAATTCATATTACAGTAGCAAACAATAGAACTAAAAGATCACACAACTAGAAACAATGCAATAAACCTTTGGCTCAATCAAAATCTCATGAATAAAATCCACAAAACAATGACACATTCAGGCAAGAATAACTACACTCGAATGCTAGCACCAAAAGCATAATTATATTGCATAATAATGGCAGCCCTTTTTACATTTTACAATGGGGTATTTATAAGAAATCGTCTCCTCAATTTGTGTTGAGAGTGAGAGATATCTTAATACAATAAAATGCTTTTAAAACATTGAAACAAACTAAATATATACAAACTGGTAATCTAACTGGTGCTTAGAGGGACTCCATCCATATTTTATTCATTAATTGGATGCATGAGCCCTTTACATGTCAAAAACAATGAAAGCATGAGAGAGAAAGTAGGAGGAAGCCATCAGTTGAAGTGGAAGTGCATGGAGACACCACAAATAGAAGTTGGCCCTTCACTAGGCATGTGTCAGTGTTAAACTTGCCATCAAAATGTGCTCCCAATGCATGGAAAGTTTTATTTTTGGAATTGGCAGTCAACTGTCGGTGCACCTCTAAATTGCGGAGCTACATGAAAATGTGAAGCTATAGACCTGTAGACCTATGGATCTGCGGACCTGCAAACCTGTGTACCAACGGACCTGGGGATCTGCGGAGCTACAGACCTGTGGAGCTCAATTCGCCAAAAAATCAAAATTCTCAATTTTGAAAATGGTTTCTAAGTTTTTCTCAAATGAGGTTTTAGATCACTTTTTGTATACACTCCATGCCCCTTTTTGATGATTTACACCCTCTTTATAGCCAATTACTTTCATAAACTTGCACTCCCTCTACTTCTTCAATCAAAAATCTCAAGGCACCTGTATTGAATCTTCTCCCCAATAGCTACATAAGATGAGGAACCTGATTTGCTTTATGTTTCCAACCTCTATATCTTTGACCTTTGTCTTCTCTCCACCTGTCTGATCCTTCTTGGCGAGAAACCATGTGATCTAGAGTATCCAAGATGATCAAATGTTTGTAACTTTTTCATATTTTTTCACAAATTTTCTAGGCATTTTTAAATGACATTTTTGGAGGTCTTTTGCTCAAAATTTCAAGTTGAAATCTTTGTCAGTCCCTAAAATTGGGTAGCTAAAGGCTCATTATTTTATGGATTTGAAATTAGATCTTTAGTTCTTCTTTCCAACGGTGTAAGAAGTTCTGAATTTTGAGGCTCGAGTCAAAAGTTATGATCTCGACAAGTTGAGAATGCCATTTTTACCTACAAAAGAAGCAAACATTAGTCCGTAGAGTTAACAATGCATAGTAAACACATACTAGCCATTCAAACAAAATAAGGGTTGAATCCTAAAATCTAGCTAAGTCTAAAATTTTGAAGCCCCGAAATTTGGCTAAGTCTAAAATCTTGAAGCCCTAAAATTTGGCTAAGTCTAAAATCTTGAAGCCCTGAAATTTGGCTAAGTCTGGATTTCTAAAGCCCTGAAACTTCCTAGAATCTTTACCTTATCTCCGGGAGATCTGAAACCTATCTCAAAAGATTTTTCACATATATTAAAATATATCTTAAGTATAAGTTGACATATATTTAATATACATCAACTTATACTTAAATGATGTATTTTAAACCCCTTTTATGGCTATTTGGACAACACGCTCCTCTTGGTGGTGCACGTAGCCTTTATGGGCACGTGTACACTCCTCTTGGCGGCGCGCTCGATCATTACAAGTGCGCGCGCTGCCCTTTGGTGGCACATGTGACCTTTATGGGCATGCACATGCTCCTCTTGGTGGCACACATGGCCTTTACAGGCGCATGTGTGCTGCCATTTGCTGATGCGCATAGCCTTTAGGGGCTCACGTGCACTCCTCTTGGCAACATGTGCGGCCTTTACAGGCTTGTGCGCACTATCCTTTGGCGGTGCACGCTGCCCTTTAGCAATGCACACGGCCTTTAGGGGTGTGCAAGCCCTACCCTTGGTGGCGCGCGTGCACCCTCAATGGGGCATTTGATTTTTTAATTTTTTTTTGGAATCAACTTTCTAACTTATTTAACCGATTTTCTTCTCTCGACTCTCGAACTATGAGTCCGGGAGTCAAAAAAGTAGGGGGTCCCCATTCCTAGTAAGGAATGGGGCGTGTGTTGTGGACACCACAAAAAATAGCCCCGAAAAAAGGAAGAAATGACCAAGGCATTTCTTCATCAGAAAACATTCCTCTGACATGTGTTAAACACCAACCAAATTTTGAACACCTTGAGCGTATTTTAGATGACTTTGCAATCAAAATCTGAGAAGCTGAAACCTTCAAACTCAGTGTGTGCATTGTGTATTCATTCCCTTTGATGCATTAGGATGCAATTAATCAAATTTTTCTGACAACTCAAAACTATTTTCCACTCCTTTCAGCTCATTCATTCAGAATCTCTACAAAAGCTCTTTATCAATCAATTTCTTGACCAAATGAGAGAATCAGTTCGAGGGCTCTTGGTGGGATGTCATGTTCTTTTAATTTTAGGCCTTTTGCATAATTGCTCCATGTCATTCAACATGTTACTTTTGATGATATAGTACTTTTGAATACAAGACACTTTATTTTGTAATGTATCTTTAGCCATTTCAAATCTTCAGAATCCTTCAGTCTTAACACTGTCTTCTTTTCTTCTTCTTCTTTTTGAATTCCATATCTTGACTACACTTAGACTATGTAGTCAGAACATTAGTGTCATTTCTTAGATTTGATCTCTTATGAACATCCCTTGCATTCCTCTTTTAAAACTTTTTAGGAAACTCTCATGCCAAACAATGATCTTAGTAACCTTTCAAGGAGACCCATCCTATTTGAACTAGTCAGAGTTTGGATCATTTCTCGTCATCTTTGAGTTCAATTCAACAGCAATAAAATCTTTAAATTTGAAAAGTGTTGAGAACTTGTTGGTCCAAACTTCTAATTTCTACACTAAAAGTCTCCTATTTCCACAAGAAATGCCGGTTGCTCGGTTGGTATAAGACACACAATCATCCAAATGTTTTGTCAAAGAAATACCTGTTCCTGATATCAAAACCAAAGAGTGGTTTAGTAAAGTCTTGAGAAAAATCCCAAGTACACCTTACCCCCTAGGACTAACATAACTTTGAAAGAAAATACACGACTAAAAGAAAAAACACAAAACCTAACTAGAAATTCTAAAAAGACTAAAAAAAATAAAAGCAAAAACTTATTTACAAAAAAACTTGAATAATAACAATGTGTGGTTGTTATTAGTAGATTTCTCATTATGTGCAATAGTAATGAACCACCTCATATAGTTCTAAAAAATGTTGACTTGTCTTTGTACTCAAAAAAATAAAGTTTGGACAATCTTGGTTCAAATTCAGAGCACAAATCACATAAAATTAGAAGTTGTGGTAACTCTTTTGGCCATGATTAATCCACAAACAAGTTCTCTTACCTTTAGCATCATATTCAAATTGAAAATCATCAAACTAAGACAGATAATGGAAAGATATCAACTGATCCAGCAAGTCCCCCACCATAGGGGTACACTCACACATTGTAATTTCTCCTTCTGGTGGTCTCATCTCATGGTACACCACTTCATGTGCACATGGAAACACTTTAGGTTCTTCTCTAGGCTCCCTTGGACTAGGAAACTTAATTCCCAACCTCCCTTTTGAATTACAAGATTCATTACTATCATCGACCAAGATGTTTTCTGCCTCATATCTCAAAGAAGTTTGTTCAAAATCATACTTTCCCTCCATTGCGATCTCCCAAGCTAACAAGAAATTGGGGCAACTTTCTTCTGAATGGAACCCAAATGGATGGATTCTACATGACTCAGTTATTGCATGGTTTGATATATGTGTAGAATACCCACAAATAGACATTTCCTCAATCAAACTTGAGACCAAATTGAACACTCTGTCCATCTCTTCTAATGAAAAATCTTGTTTTGAGGGAGATATCTTATCTTTATCCAATGGGGAATCAATATCACAGTAGCAGGAACTGGTATCTTCTTCTTGATGACTTTGTGATTAAAAAATCTCACCAACCTTAGAATCTTTTGCATTTCCATCACCTTTTGCAACTTCATGGAGTTTTGGAACTTCAAAATTTTTTGTGTCCTCAAGATCTCTTGGCATATCCACACTTATTGCAACATCAACACTTGGAAGAATTTCTTCATTGAATGGGAATGCAAACTCCTCTTGACCATCTTCATCATTTAGTCCTCCTGTAGATTCATCATATGATTCAAACATCATTGCACTAAACTACAAAGGTTGTTTATCCATGATTTGGGGAGGCTGATCCGAATCATCATTGTGCCCATACCCATTTTTACTTGGACTCATTCCTGTAATACGATTATTCGCATTGCTGATGTTGTTTTAGGGGCCAAAATTTCCACTCTGATTTTGAGAATAATTGTTTCGAGCAGAAAGTCATCTTGGATGATTGGCTTGGTCTCTTGAAGAATTTGAGTTTATTTTGATGAGTTCATTGGATAAAAGAGACATTGTCTCCTTCATGGCCTTAAGCTCTCTAGCCACATCATTTTCTACTTCAACGGATCCAACTGCCTTTTGCTCAAAGAAAGCAGTCTTTTGAGACCCATATCCAAAATATGTAATTGTTGGCATTGTAGTAGTAGTAACCTAACTTGTGAATATAACAGCCTCTTTGAAAACCTTTTTATTGGTATCAATGTCTCTAGGTGGGAGCCTTTTTAGAAAAATAGAAGTTAATGAATCCATTGTTCAGAAATAGACCTGGATGGAAGCCTCCTATGGTATAGTGTATGGAAACTCCATTCTTTGATACATCCTATAGAAGCGATGATTAAATTGTGAAATAGTCTCATGGGGATCCCTCTTAATCGAGATGAACTGATGATATAGAAGAGTTGGATCAACATAGATCTTGAATTGTTCCAGAAACTTGCTCTCAAAAGAGTTCCAATCCCTTATTGATGCTGGTGGTAGATTGAGGTACCAATTGAACACCATTTCCCCCAAAGTGTAAGGAAAAGGTGGCATACCACATCTATATGTTGAATCTATTTTTGATTGCAAATCTCTTTGAAAATTTTGATATGATCTTCTACTGTTTGTGATTCTCCATAGATGAACCATGGGCAAAACTTTTCTAGATTTTTGGGCAAGTCATGTAATGGTCCAGTTAGGTTCAAAGGTGAACTTTGGGCATTGAAAAAAGACATGGTGCATAATGACGAAAATGTGTGAAGTGGAATGTAAATTGAATGATGATGATGAAATGTGTAACATGAAAGGGTAGAGTTCTTGGAATCCCTTTATCACTGTGATGCTTATGAAAGTGACTGAGTTGTAGAAACTTGTGTTTATTCTGGAAAAGTGTAACTCTGGAGAAACACACTTTTTCAAAATAGTGCACCACAAAATTTTGTAGAGCTGAAAAGCTATGGAGCTGTGGACTTGCAGATCTATGGAGCTGTAGACCTACGGAGATGTGAATTTGCGAACTTGCGGAGCTACGGACTTGCTCACCTAAATTTTTGAAAAAATCAAAAAAAATTTTGAACTTGTGTGAAGTGCAGATTATTGCAAGAGTGCAAAACTTTTGAAACGTTATCAAATATTTCTTGTTTCCAAGAGTAGGTTCTTTGTTTTGGGCCCTCCTTCTAGTGCCACTTTTGTTGGGCGTTCATTTTGCACGAGGTCAATGGGAGGAATCCATAGTGTAATTCCTCTCTTGAAAAGAAAATATTTTTAAGAATCAACTCCAAGGTTCAGCATTTGTCTTGCAACGTACCAAAATCCACTCAGTAGAAGATAAATGTGAATGTTCATGAGGAGGCCTTTGCTACTTCCAAAAACTCTTTTACCTTGGAATCAAGTAAAATCTGTTCGCTGTCTCAAAATATCACACCAAAAGAATAATATTTTTGTATTTTATGTTTTTCAATGAATGCAACTCTATCAATGCAGCTTCTATGAGGTCCTATTATAACAAGGGGGTTAGCAAAGAAAAATAACATGAAATCAAATAACTTGAAAGTGAAATTCCTAAATGGACATAAGCTACAAAATACAGCACGTTGTGAGTTAAACCTTTGAAGGAATCGATAGGAAACCAATGAAAACAAGAGCAACGCTTTCTAGAATCCACTGTTGCAATCGTCGATGAGAATCTATAACAAATTGAGTGATATTTCACTCTTCATCAAATCACAAGGCCACGGAAAGTGCACTCATGTGAGACAAAAAGCTATGTAGACACAATCAAGTGATCTCTTCTCAAGCTCATTACATCAACGGAATTCATATATCTGTAGCACACACCAGAACTAAAAGATCACACAACCAGAAACAATGCAATAAACCTTTGGCTCAATCAAAATCTCATGAATAAAATCCACAAAACAATGACACATTCAGGCAAGAATAACCACACTGTGAATGCTAGCATCAAAAGCATAATTTTATTGCATAATACCGGGGGCCCTTTTTACATTTTACAATGGGGTATTTATAAGAAATCATCTCCTCAATTTCTGTTGAGAGTGAGAGATATCTTAATGCAATAAAATGCTTTTAAAACATTGAAACAAACTAAATATATACAAACTAGTAATCTAACTGGTGCTTAGAGGGACTCCATCCATATTTTATTCATTAATTGGATGCATGAGCCCTTTACATGTCAAAAATAATGAAAGCATGAGAGAGAAAGTAGGAGGAATCCATCAGTTGAAGTGGAAGTGCATGGAGACACCAAAATAGAAGTTGGCCCTTCACTAGGCATGTGTCAGTGTTAAACTTGCCATCAGAATGTGCTCCCAATGCATGGAAAGTGCTATTTTTGGAACTAGGAGTCAACTGTTGGTGCACCTCTGAATTGCGGAGCTACATGAAAATGTAGAGCTGCAAACCTACATACCTGCAAACCTATGGATCTATAGACCTACAGATCTACAGACCTACAAACTTGTGTACCTATGGAACTGCGGAGCTCAATTCACCAAAAAATCAAAGTTCTCAATTTTGAAAACGGTTTCTGGGTTTTTCTCAAATGAGGTTTTAGATCATTTTTTGTATACACTCCATTCCCCTTTTTGATGATTTACACCCTCTTTATAGCCAATTACTTTCATAAACTTACAGTCCCTCTACTTCTTCAATCAAAAATCTCAAGGCACCTGCATTGAATCTTGTCCCCAATAGCTGCATAAGATGAGGAACCTGATTTGCTTTATGTGTCCAACCTCTATATCTTTGACCTTTGTCTTCTCTCCACTTGTCCAATCCTTCCCGGTGAGAAACCATGTGATCTAGAGTATCCAAGATGATCAAATGTTTGCAACTTTTTCATATTTTTTCACAAATTTTTTAAGCATTTTTTAATGACATTTTTGGAGGTCTTTTGCTCAAAATTTCAAGTTGAAACCTTTGTCGGTCCCTAAAATTGGGAAATTAAAGGCTCATTGTTTTATGGATTTGAAATTAGATCTTCAGTTCTTCTTTCCAATGGTGTAAGCAGTTCTAAATTTTGAGGCCTGAGTCAAAAGTTATGATCTCGACAAGTTGAGAATGCCATTTTTACCTACAAAAGAAGCAAACATTAGTCTGTAGAGTTAATAATGCATAGTAAAGACATACTAGCCATTCAAACAAAATAGGGGGTGAATCCTAAAATCTGGCTAAGTCTAAAATTTTGAAGCCCCAAAATTTGGCTAAGTCTGAAATCCTGAAGCCCTAAAATTTGGCTAAGTCTGAAATCCTGAAGCCCTGAAATTTGGCTAAGTCTGGATTTCTGAAGCCCTGAAACTTCCTAGAATCTTTACCTTATCTCTGAGAGGTCTGAAACCTATCTCAAAAGATTCGTTGCATATATTAAAATATATCTTAAGTATATTTTAAACCCCTTTTATGGCTTTTTAGACAACGCGCTCCTCTTGGTAGCGCAGCAACCTTTATGGGCATGCATGTGCTCCTCTTGGCGGTGTGCTTGGCCTTTACAGGTGCGTGTGCACTGCCCTTTGGTGGCGCGCATGGCCTTTATGGGCACACACGTGCTCCTATTGTGGCACATGCTACCCTTTAGCAACATGTGCAACCTTTATGGGCTCACGCGCACTCCTCTTAGCGTCGCGCGCGACCTTTAGGGGCACGCACACGCTACCCTTTGGAGGCTCATGCGGCCTTTACGGGTGCATGTGCTGCCCTTTGGTAGCGCGCATTGCATTTAAGGGTGTGTGCGCTACCCTTTAGCGACATGTGTGGCCTTTAGGGGCGTGCAAGTGCTGCCCTTGGCTATGCGCGTGTGCGCCCTCAGCAGCGAATTTGATATATATATATATTTTTAATTTTTAGTTTTTTTTTCTTCTTTTTTCAATTTTTTTTTTTTTTTTTTTTTTTTTCAATTTTTTTTTTTGGACTCAACTTGCTAACTTATTTAACTGAGTTTTCTTCTCTCGACTCTCAAACTATGAGTCCGAGAGTCAAAAAAGTAGGGGGTCCCCATTCTTAGTAAGGAATGGGGCATGTGTTGTGGACACCACAACAATACCCAGACTACCTTCAATATTAGGTTTACATACCTTTTCCTAGGGTATCAGAGCCAATCTCTTTTTTTCTTCAATTCTTGAACACAAATTGTTCCTTTGAGGTTTATCAATAGCATCTAAAAATTTAGCTAAAATTTTGAAAAGGATAAGAGCATAGTTAGGGAGACTTTGAAAATAAGCCTTTAGTAAAGTCACTTTGCCTACTTGACTCAACATATTTCCTTTCTATTCAGCTAAATTCTTATTGTATTTCTCCACTAGATCCTCCCAAAATGATTTAAAAGGACTATACCACAATGAGAGAGAAAGATAAGTACTAGGAAAGGATCCTATAGTGCAACCCAAAATATCTTCAATATTCCTTTTCTTATCAATAGGGGTGTTAATAAAAAATAAAGAGCTCTTATCCCTGTTGACCAATTCCCCTGTGACTATGAAATATAATTTTAGAGCTCTTTTTAGACTCCTAGCCTCCCTAACATCATCCTTTCCCATGAAAGTAGTATCATCCTATTGGTAAATAAATTTTTCTTTTATTCTACTCTTGAATGACCAATATTCTTAAATAATATTTGGTTACAATAGTTTGTAAATCATAACTAAGTGATTGATTTCCCTCTAAATTCCTAGGTATAGCTCCCTTAGGTTTTGTGATTAGTAATGAATCTTGTTTATTCCTAAATCTAAATGGAGTTTGTTCTTGACTAGAGAACAAGAGAGGTAAACTAAGTTAGACCTAAATAGGAACTAACTCAAGCATATATTTGGGTCTTAAAATAAATCAAGTATATGAACTCACACATCCTATGAACCCATAGAGATTGATGAAATGATAACATATTCTATCTATGATTCAACTACTTAAATAAAATCTTCTAACTCTAAAAAATGGTAAGAGACTAACTTGAAGAAATAAACAAAACATAATCTCTTTAAACTTTCAATAATACTACTATTATCTATAGATTGTTGCATTGAAGAAGGGAACAAAGTTCTATTTATTCCTTAACTCAATTCAACAGAAAGAGATATCCTGCGCTATCATAAAATAGATTCAAATTGTCTCTACAACATTACCAACATGTTGAGTGCAAGTAGAGGGAGTAGAGCAAGTGGTGGTTTTCAAAATTTGAATTCAAGAAAGGGTAGGATACCTCTGGGCTATCGAGATCAGATCGATGGACTGGAACATGGGTCACAGGTGGGGGACAGTTAGTTATCTTTTGGTATCAAGGACTAGTCAAAGAATGTGGACAGGGACCCAGATGTTCCCCCAAGGAAGTGGTCAACATTCCTTTAGTTCCCAAAGTGGACTAGTAAGGATCTAAAAAATGGCCATCTCTTTTTGGGGTCAAGCCCTCAAGTAAGTCCTCTTTCCCACCTATTAAGACTCTGAACGAGATAGAGAAAGGTTCTTGTGCCATAGCCATCCCAGATGAAGTTGTGGATCATAGAATTTGATCCATGGCTTCTACTTTGATTGGAAAATTTTTGGGGCCTAGACCAAATATAGATGATGTCAAGACCTTCATTAAGAAGCAATGGGCTCTCAAAGGCCAAGTTTTGGTCATGACTATGGTGAAGGGATTTTTGTCTTTTGATTTTACATGCATGAAAGATCTATCCAACATTCTTTGTGAAGGACAATGGGCTATTGGTCATTCCACCCTAGTGCTCCAAAAGTGGCCATCCAAACTGAACTTGAACAACTCTTTTTTTGTTCAAGCCCCTATCTAGGTAAGGTTTCTAAAGTCTCCTTTAGAATTTTGGAACAAAGATATTTTTGTGGGGCTAGCGAGAACTTTTGGTGAACTCTTATCTATGGATCTAATCATTGCCTCCAAGTGTCATCTCAACTATGCATGTATTTGCATTGGTGTTAGAGAAGGCACAAACATGCCAGAGTCTATGGCCTTTCATTTTAAACTTGGAGTGCACATACAAAAATTGATTTATGAAAATATTCCTTTTACCTACTTCCTCTATTTGAAGGTTGGTCATAAGGCTAATTAGAGCCCTAGGGTGGAAAAGTAGAAGGTAAGGGATTCAGATACCTCTAACAAAACCAAGAAGAAATCCAATCCCCCTCACACTTCAGCCAAGGGGAAGAAGAAACTGATTTGGAGACATAAACCCTCTAAGTCTTTAGAGACAAGGGAGAACAAGGAAGACAAGTAGAATTCCCCTAAGCAAGATGATGCCAAGATAGGTGATCATGCCCCCATGGTGTTTGCTAAAGAAGAGCCCCCCGTGGAAGCCCTTGTTGCAAAAAAAGATAAAGCACCATCTGGGCTAGAGTAGAGTATTCAAAGGTAGGAGACCCCCTACTCTAATGTGAAGAATGCTCAAAGGATGGAGTCCCTTGGCCCTAATGGTAGGTAGGACTCTCCGCAAATGAAGATCACAAGGCTCTCAATATCCCTAATTAGTCCTTCTAGAAAGGGTTCTAAATAGGAAAATGCTCTGTCAACTCCCAAGGGGTTGGAGGCTCAACTTCTTCAGCTCATCAACAATTACTCCCCTGACCAAGTCTCTCAATGAGTTGATTGGATTGATAGCTATTCTCTTGACATTTTAAATGGTTGGTTTATGATGAAAAAAAAAATAAGAACCAACATCATGACCACCATCCATTATCCCTAATGACAACCAGAAGCAAGGTAAAGGTTGATGTTAGGGTAATACCCAAGCAATCAAGAAGCAATAAATTCAATCAGCTATTGCAATAAGAAACCAAAAGAAACCTGGCAGACAGGAGCTAGAGAACCATCAAGGAACTCTCAAGAAGTAAGAAATGAGGATCATATCTTGGAATATAAGGGGCCTTAATGGGGCTCATAAACAAGAACTAGTTAGAAACATGATCAAAGATCAAAGAGCTAATTTTTTGTTGATCCAAGAGACAAAGATGAAAAGGGATTTGGTAAATAAGATATCCTTTAGCAAATTCATGAATAGTGATACCATTGACTCTGATGGAGCCTTAGGAGGGGTGCTAATGCTTTATAACAACATGGCTTTCAAGATGTCTCCCATCTATAATGTTGATAATGCTCTCCTTTGTAAGGTGTCACACACCCATAGTAATGACTCTTGGTTTATCTTAAACCTATATGCCTCAAACACTAAAAGGGATAGGAAAGCTTTCTAGGCTAAGATCTATGTGGTCATCACCATTGAAAACATCAACAAAGGGATTATCATGGGGAATTTCAACTCTCCTCTTAGTGATGATGTAAATGTGGAGGTCTAGCTCTAGATCAAGAAAGTAGGCTAGTCCTTTCTGATTTTATTCACAACCTAGCTTTCATGGATGTGGATCTCCTGGGGGGAAGATTCACTTGGTCAAATAGAAGAATTGGTGGGGAATGTATCCAAGTCTACCTTGATAGAGCCCTCATCTCTCTTGAGTGGCCACAGTCTCATTCTTGTAGACTATCCCTTCTCCCCAAAGTGGGCTCAAACCATTCTCCTATTTCTCTATTAATTTTCCCTCTTTCTATCAAAAGGACCTTTCCTTTTCATTTTGAAAAAATTTGCATCACCTACCTGACTCTAGAGACTAAGATTTCTTCTTGGTGGAATATTGAGGTAGAAGGCACTGCTATGTTTAGAGTTGCCTAGAAATTGAAGAATGTGAAAAGAAACATTAAAATTTGGAACAAGTCAGACTTTGGCCACATCTTTTAGGATAAAGATGAGAAGACTAATCTTTTAGGATAAAGATGAGAAGACTAACTACCTTCGTATTATCCAAGAAGAAATTTAGCAGAATGGATATAATGACCAGAACTAGCTAGAATAAAGGGCCATCCTCTCTGATCTCCACAACATCGTATCCAAAGAAGAGAATTTTTGGAAGCAAAGATCAAGAGTTAATTGGTTGAAAGAAGGAGACCAGAACACTAGATTCTTTCATTTGACCACTCTTAAACATTGGGCAAATAAGGAGATCTCAAGCATCAAGAAAGACCAGTCACAACTTTCCAAGGATGATGAGATTGTGGAAGAAGCTATTCAGTTCTTCTCTTCTCTCTTTACAAAGGATCCCTCTCTCTCAGTGACTGATCAAGAGGACATTTTATCAGCTATCTCTTCCTTGTTGCAATCACACCACAACTCTATGTTGAAAGCCATCCCCTCCCTAGAGGAAATCTTACAAGCTATCAATTCTCTCTCAGGGGACAAGGCTCCTGGCTTGGACAACTTCTTGAATTTCTTTTTCTACACTTATTGGGAGGTGGTCAAAGGGGATGTCACTAAGGTTGTTCAAGAATTCTTTAGGGCTAGAAATCTCTTAAAAGAACTTAATTACACTTTTCTAGTTCTCATTCCAAAGATCGCAGGGGCTGATTTAATGGATAAGTTTAGGCCTATTAGTCTTTGCAACTCTTTTTATAAAATCATTTCTAAGGTTTTTACCTCTAGACACCTTAGCATTCTCCATATGATCATATCCCCTCAGTAGACTGATTTCGTCCCTAGGTGGTAGATTCTTGACTCCATTGTCATGGTTCATGAGGTTATTCATTCTCTCGAGGCAGGAAAGGAGGAAGGATTTCTGCTCAAACTAGATATGTCTAAAGCCTATGATAGGTTGGACTGGAATTTCCTTATGGCTATCCTTTAGGCTTTTGGTTTTGATGCTCAGGTATGTAAGCTCATTTCCCAACCTGTATCTTCTCCTTCTTTATCTATTTTGGTTAATGGATCTCCTTCAAATTTCTTCTTCCCTTCGAGAGGACTGAGACATGGTGATCCCATATCCCCTATTCTCTTTATCATTCTAATTGAATGTGTGGGAAGAATCATCCTGAGAAAAATTCAAGATTATAGTTTGCAAAGACTCAAGCCCTCTTTGGGTCCTTCTACCTTCACTCATCAACAATTTGTGGATGACACTATCCTAGGAGGAGATGCTTCTGTCTGCAAGGCCAAAGTGTTCAAGGGCCTCCTGAATACTTATGCTAGGGGTTTTGGCTAGGCTATTAAATGGGAGATGAGCTCAGTCTACTTCATCAACACTCCTTTGTAGAGACAAAGGAAAATTGCATGCATCTCTGGAAGTAGTATTGGTTCCTTGCCTGCTAACTATCTTGGTTTGCCTTTGGATACTAGACCCCTGGATTCCTTCGAGAATAGCATCATAGATAGATTCAACAAGAACCTTGTTGGTTGGAAAGGTTCCACCCTCAGCTAGGCCGGCAAGTGCACCGTGGTGAAATCCATTTTCCAGAATCTCCCCACTTATGCACTAAGCCTTTTTGGTATCTCTGCCAAGCATGCTGAAAGAATGGAGAAGATTCAGAGGAACATTCTTTGGAAAAGGGTTGATGACCACAAGAGATACCATCTTGTACCTTGGGACCTTATTTTCCTTCCCAAATGCTATGGTGGACTAGGTATCAGAAAAATTAGACATCTTAATAATATGCTTCTTGCTAAATAAATATGGCATATTTTCCAGAGCACTGGTGTTTGGAGGGACATCATGAATGAGAAATACTTGAGAAGGTAGTCTTTCAATTATCTACTAAATGGGACAGAGATTCCTTAGGGGTCCTATATATGGAATGGGATCTTGAAGACAAAACCCTTGGCCAAGTCCAAGGCCAAATGGAAAGTCAACAAAGGAGATCATATTCTATTCTAACAGGACAACTGGATGAGCTAGGGACCCCTAATTAATCACCCCAGTTATGGTAGATGGGTAGAGAAATGAATTGGAAGATTTGGCATGAAAGTTAGTGAATACAAATCTGGTCAAGGTTGGCATGAACTTTTTGTGCTATCTGAGGACCTCAACCCTCTAATGATTACTTTGAATGGCACCTTCATCAACAAAGATAGGGATTCTATTATTTAGGGAGGTAGCTCGAATGGGAAATACTCTGTCACCTTTGGCTACTTCTCACTATGGGATATATTGGAGAAGCCCATCTAGGCCAAAGCCTAGATTTCTAGTCTCACACCCAAAATAAATATCTTCTTTTTGGCTCCTCCTGCAAGACAAAATTCTCACCCTAGCTAATTTGGCCAAGAGGGGCCAAATAATTCCCAATAGGTGCAATCTTTGCAAGAATGACCTAGAAATGGTTAATCACTTATTCATCCATTTTTCCTACTCTTCCAAGGTTTGGAACCTTCTGACCAAGGATTTTGGTTTTAGTTGGTGCCCTCCAGCTAATATCCAAGACCTCTTTGGCCAATGAAGTAGCCACCACTCTGGTTTGAATTCTCAATTAATCAGCACCTAGACTCTCCTACACTTTTGCTAGGAAATCTGGAAAGAACACAACAATAGAATATTTAGGGATAGAGAGTCTCCAAAGTTCATTATTGTAGAGAAAATTGAAGGACTCATTAAGGAGAACTTTACTACTTCAAAGGGAGGTAACATAGAGTAAGGCAAGAGTAGAAGATAAAGAAAAGAAGACAAGAATAAAAAAAGATAGGAAGCTAGATGGTCTTTCCCCCCTAAGGACTAGCACAAAGCCAACTTTAACGAGGCAACTAAGGGGAACCCCAGCCTGGCTAGTAGTAGAGGCATCATCAAAAATAGTGCAGGTGGGGGGAATTGCAGCTATTTCTTTCCCTATTGGTCACCAGACAAATCACTTCATAGAAGCCAGTGTGGCTAGATACATTGTCAAGCTAGATCTGGCCTTTGGGATCGAGCACCTCTAGCTGGAGGTGGACTCTTTAAACACCATCAACTACATCAAAGGCAATACCATGCCTTCTTGGATGATTTCTAACATCATCAAGGACATCAAATCTGACTTGGACAAGTTCAAAAGGAATTTCATCAGCCATGTTTACCATGAGGCAGACTTGGTTGCTAACTAGTTTGCCAATGATGTGATCATCAAAAACTTGGAGATGACATGGACAAATGGCGATGACATCTCGTTGATGGTGATTGAGTTAATTCGGTAGGACCAAATTCAAGGTACTAATATAATCCCTTTTAATTATGAAAGGATATGACATATCACATGTTGGGAGGGGAATAATTAAAATTCATGTGGATCTATTTACAATTCATAAAAGCAAGTATGGATAGCACGCTTTGAGAGTTGGCTTGAATAGAACCACTAAAAATTGTAAAAATATTTTCATTTTTAGCATCTCAAAGAAGACTATGCTCTGGAAAACTACTAGTAGAATAGGGTTTGCTGAGTTAAAGGAAGCCATGCTTGGGGAAAGGATCAGAAGGGAGCCTTTGGGGGAGTCAAAAAATTGGAAGGAGAAGGAGAAGGTTTGGCACAAGCTCGAAAAAGGTAGTATTACTAGGTTTCTTGAGAAGCTCCATAGTTTTGATGCAGGGGTCACCAAGGTTATGGTGGACACATGGAAAAATGTGAGAGTCAAAATCAACGGTGTCACTCACCAAGACACTGAGGATGTGATTGTGCAGGTGACAAAAATCTCTCAACAGGGAATAAAATTCTATAGAGACAAAAAGATGTCGGCTAATGTAGTCAGTGAATTTGTCAAGGATGACGGTGAAAGAAACAAACTTGTTAAGGCTAAAACTTATTACAAGATGGAATCCATCAAAAAAATTACGGAGGTATGTTCGTAGGGTCATTATTGAATATATTACCTTTGATTCCAGGTTTGACAGGATTAGAATGCACCATTTTATTTTTTTTAAATCACTTTAGGCATGGAGTCAAAATTTATGTTCCTTTCTATATTTTTAATTGCATGTTTAAGGGAATAGAGGGTTTCAAGAGAAAGCCCACTACTAATCCTACCCTCCATGAAGGCCTTCTCCTCCAAGTTTATGAGCTTTTGAAAACCCAAACTAGGGGAAAATCCATTGGTGACCAAGGTTGTGCTTCTAAGGATACCATCAATTCAAATTCTAGGGACGTTCAATGTGTTAAATTTGACGATGAATAAAATTCCACAAAAGCCATCCTAACTACTTGTATTCCCCATATTCCCACTAGAAAGAGCCCCAAAACTCTTCCTTCCATTCCCCCAAAGCTAGAGCCTCATGTGGAGAAGGAGGACAGTGAGGAAGAGGAGACTAACACTAACTCTGAGGATGAAGACAAGGAGAAGGGGAAGGATAATGTGAAGGAAGAGGAGAAGGGGAGGGAAGGTGATAAGGAGGAGTTGGCCCTTAATGTTTCCCTGGAAAACCCTAGGAAAAGAAAAGCTAACTAGGCCCTACTTCAGGAAGACACTAATGCCTAAATTTTTGAGTCTCCTAGCCCTGTCCTGCCCATTTCTTTGCTTGAGGAGATGATTGAAACTATGGTGGAAAAAGGTGGAGCAGTGATAAAGAAGAACAAAAGAAGTTCATGGACAAATTTCAACATGGATACTACTAGGCTAGGAATTATTCATGAGCTGATGAACATATAGGTGATGGAGGACATTGATGACATAACCCACTATGACGAGCTTATTGACTCTGCTCTGGTTGTCTTATCTGATAGTACTTAGGAAACTAGCTTCAACCTCGTAAACAACATGAATAATAGAATGATAGATAATTTCTAATCTATAAAATGGTTGTTTCAAGAAATTGAGGAACTTAACAAAAAGAAAAATCAAGAAAGAAACTAGAATATCTGCAGCAATCAAGTGAACACCGAAAAGAAGACTGATTAGGATAGTAGCCAGAACAACTGCAATGTCTAGGGTATTGGTTCTAACTAGGAGGATAGATTATGCCTGGTTGAACAAAAATTCTAGAGGATTGAATCCATCCACTAGATTCGAACAAAAAAAATGATGGACACTTTGCATACCCTGAATGAGAACATTGTTAATTTGGGGGGTTCTCTGATGAGAGCTGGACTTGGTGGGGACACGATAGAGAAGACCAGTCTAGACATTGGACAGGCTAAGGATGTTCTAAAGGACTCTAAGGACCAGGTGGATGCCTAAAACAAGGACCAAGAAGGAGCAGATAGTCAAAAGGAAAACAAAGTTGCAAAAACCCTATAGGACCTAGATAAGGAGAATCATTAGTTTGCTTTCTCTTCTTTCTTTTTTTTCTATTCTAGGGTAGGTTGCTGGATTTTGCCTCCTGGCCTTAGGCCTGATTTTTTTTTTTGGCTTTCCATAGCAGTTTCTTGTTAGTTGGACTTTGTTAAATATTTATATTTTTGATATTTTGTAAAACTTTTGGGTTTTAGGATCCCTATAAAAACCTATTTTACTTACACCAAAAATTAGCTGACCTTGTATTAATCTTTCAATTAGGCACATATAGGATTTTGAGATGATTGTTACAAAATGAGACTCAAATTAGTTCATCTCTTCAAAATTGAAAAATGAAAATGGGCCAATTGTGAATTACAATCATTACATCAATATATGAAAGGAGAGGATAAGAATCACTTTGCCTTCTTTCCTTTTTCAAAATTTGCCTTATAGGCTTTGGTGGCAACAATTATTGGGATCATATCTTCATATCTATGAACATGAATGTTAGTGTATCCTAAAAGCCACTTGGAATGCTCTCTAGCTAGATCTTTGATGGCATTTAACTACTCTTTCTTTTCTTCCATAGCCATGTCTACACACCTACCAAGCTTTTGGAGCTCTGACACTTTGTTCTGGTGATTGAAATATTTCTCTATTAAGCTATCTAGATGATTGGATAAGTTCTTTCTCATGACAACTCCAACTATTTGTTTCCCTTGTCCACCAGCTTGAGAATTTGTATGTAGACCTTTTAGTAATTAATAGTCTCTATCCTAAACCTTTTTTACTTTAACTTTTGTTTCGTTCAATCCTTCTTCCTCCACTAGGATCATTTTAGATTTGAATTGCATACTCTATAGCCATTCAAATAAGGGGTCATCTCCCTTAGGCAAGATCTTTGCCTCTATTTCCTTAACCTTCATGTGGATAATTATTTTCAATAAGGAAATGTAATCCTCATTCTTGGCCTTCTCCATTGACAAGGTAGCTCAGTTAGCTAAGATATTATCTTTCTCTATTTCAAGCCTCAATACTACATTATTGAGTTACTCTATGATTGCATGTCCCTCAGAGTTGAGTTTTTCACTCCTCTCTCAAACAATTTTCTTGAAGTTCTTATCCTCTTTTAATTGGGAGATGATAGCTTGAATGTCAATATTTGTAGGATCATTGGTGGTTGACATTCCCAAGATGCTTGCTAGTAGGGTGACTAGCTACCTAATGAAGTAATGAAGCTCATTAATCTTTGTCATCATTCTAACCTTAGCTAGTTTAAGGCTTTTGAATTGTCCTTATATCACATCATTTATTGATTTCTAGAGGTCCACCTTGGTGTCATGTCTAATCTCTTTGAGGTCTATAGAATGCAATTTGAAGCCCTCTATACACATGTCATCAATTATTCTTTCCTTATTGGCTTAACAATCTCCATGGTGAAATGCCCTATATCAAGATCTTGTCTAAGAATTAATAGGGTCTTCTGCTTCTTAACTTTACTCAAACCCAATCCAAAATGGATAGCTAGACATAAAGTTTCTTTTTTTGGGGACTCCCTCTTCTTTCCTCTTCCTCTTTCCTTCCAGGGTGTCTTCCAACCATGATTCTATGTTAATCACCTTAGATGCAGTCTTAAGCATGTCTACATTAAACATTTCCCTTTTGACTGGATTCAATGTCTTCCTAGCTAAAGAGAAAGGGTACTTTGGGACCTAGGAAATACGTTTTGAAGCTTTGGGACCCTTCTTTATTTCTACAGTCTTTTTTGTAGCTTTGTCAAACTTAGTAGACTCACTCTCATTACTTTCAACATCTCCAAGGTCCACCACTTGTATTTAGGGACTACTTGGTAGGAGTAATATAGTACTTATATATGGGATAAGACTATTGTGGGGTGAGACATAAGATTCCTCCACCTTCTTCTTGGCCTCTATTTTAGTTTTGATCACTA
Source organism: Cupressus sempervirens (assembly GCA_028749045.1). Classification (NCBI taxonomy): domain Eukaryota; kingdom Viridiplantae; phylum Streptophyta; class Pinopsida; order Cupressales; family Cupressaceae; genus Cupressus; species Cupressus sempervirens. The sequence goes on from CM053788.1 coordinate 367,516,849, forward strand.
TTACTAAACAATACCCACAAGTTTTATTAAGAGGGATAGTCTTATCAAGAGGTTGGTCACTCCAACCAACTATTTTTGTAAGTCCTTGAATGTTAGGAAAAATTGTTCCTAAGGCACCACTTTGGAAAGATGAGGCTACCTCTACATTTGGAGATGCTTAGGTGGTCATTCCTTTGCTCCTAATTTATTGTGTCATGGTCCACTTGACCCATTTTCTAGTTCTCTTGTAAATCCTAGCCATCATCATATCTACTCTTCCACAACTTTTTCATAAGGTTCTGAGCTTATGGGAGTACCTCCTAGCTTGGTCAAGTAGGTATTTATATACATGTTTTGATCATCATCTTCAACTCCTTCCATATCAATATTAACCTTATACATCTTCACTTGGTCAACTGTCAATCTAGCAAAGGCTCAATCACGGCTCTCAAACTCATCTTTACAATTAGCCCAATAGTCCTCAATGGTATTGATGTGCTTTATAATCTTCCCTATATACAAAATAACTTTGGTATACCCATTTGGGTTGAATGTGTTAGAAATAATAGTCCACCAAGATAATTAAGAGGTGGGGTGAATCAATTATCCAATAATTAATTTTTTTATCAACCTTAAACAATCTTAACCATTCAACAAAATTTCAAAATAATCATAACAAGATGCACATAGACAATTACACTAGATATGTTAACAAGGGAAACCCTTGATTAGGGGGGAAACCCTAGTTGGAATGATGCCCACAAGATGATGTACTAATTAAAATAATTCTTATTAGAGGATGGAGCATGTTAGGAGTCTATTACAACATTTAGTACATATGACTCCCTATTAGGAGACTTTAAATCCTTGTTAGAAGATTCCAACCCTATTAGGAGTTGTAGAAGACAAAAGGACCCACTTTCCAAATAGCTTCTTGGGCAAGACCACTGAACTCATTGTCCAACTAATCTCTCAACTATTCCTTATAGAATAATTATGTGTACTGCACTTTAACCTCTTTCCTCTATCTTGTCAACTAGACCAATCATTGTCAAACCTTGTAGACTAGGTCGCAAACCTCAGATCCAAGTATCAAACTTTGGATTACACAATAAAACCTTGGGAATGAAGTTTCCTTCACTTCCTCTTTGCTCTTCTTATCTTCACATTCCACTATTTTTGTTGTTTCCAATCATTCACATTCATCCATACATGATAAAGCAAAATGTCCTTCCTTTATATCAAATTCATAAAATAATTCCCCGAGTTGGCTACTACACCTTCTCAATTAATTATTATAGGACCACATTAAGAACATATTACACTTAGAGATAACATTAATATTTCACCTTGAAAATTGAATAAATTTTTGTACACATAACATTATGATGAGTGAGCTTATCCATTTACATGTTTAACTTTGGCTTCTTAGAATAAGAATTTTTCTAATAGATATAACAAATTTACCAGAACATGCCTCTGTAAACTCTATCTCAGAATAGTCTTCATTGAAACTAGCATAACTTCTTCCAAACTTAATATCTTATGCTTCCAATTTTATCTATGTATACTAAACACATAGTATAATCTCCCTTTAGCCTTGCTACTAAAATTACTCAATGATTTGTTAGTACCAACTTGATCTTTACCACTCTTCTTATGTTAGATACCACAAAAAATTGCTATGTTGACATCAATGATAAATACAGTCATGAATGTAACATATCATCATGATAATGATCTAATCATGTTTATATAATACTCCCCCATATGAATATCATTAGTATTCATTCTTCTAATAATCTCCCCTTTGGCATTGATGGTAACATAGATGAAAAATATCTAGTTCCAATAATACCAATTGTAAAAGATTATTAACCTTTCTTTTCAAATCTTCTTCATCAATCATTATTCCCATTAATATACCTCAATGTGCTTTACATAAAACTATTTTTCCATGCTATTTTTTTTTCATGGTATACTTCAACCCATTGACATCAATGTTAAAGGTTGCAGTAACCATTAGACTGTGCAACAAGTGTTTCTTACTAGCTCAAGTGTCCAAAGACACTGTTCAAAAAAAACATCCAACAAGAGTCCTAGATGACTCTATCCATCAAAGATACTCTCCCATATATAAAGAATCTTTATTTAGTCATGACAAATATTAGTTCTCTATTACATTGGTATAATGCAATCTTGCATCATCTACTATGATGTAGGAAGGGATATAACCCCTAACATACCTCACAAATACTCAAAAGTCTCTTTGGGAGGAGGCCTAGTGAAAATATCTACAATCTACTCTTTAGTGCTCACATACTCCAATCTAATTTCCTTTTTTTCAACTTTCTCTCTCAACATGTGATAGTTGATAGAAATTGTGCATGTTCTTAGAATGAAACACTAGATTCTTAGACATATTTACTATGTTTGTGTTGTCACAATGTATGACAATAGGTTCATTGAATTCTATTCTTATATCCTTTAGCATCAACTTCACCCAAACAACTTGATTACAATTATTTGCTACTATATGATATTCTACTTTTTCTATACTTTGTGAGGTACAATCCTACTTTTTTCTTTAAAAAGAAACCAATCTTCCTCCAAGAAAGAAGGCTCCACCACTATTTCCCTTTCTATCATCCATTCTACCTACCCAATCAACATTAGTATAAGCATATAGATTGAAATCATTAGATTTATCATACCACAATCTGAACTCTAGTGTTCATTTTAAGTATCTAAATATCTTTTTGACTCCTACATAATGTGCTTCTCTAGGATCAGCTTGGAATCTTGCAATAATTCCAACTACATTTTCTATATCTAGCCTTGTGTGACTCAGATATTGCAATCCTTTAGTCATAGATATGTACTTCTTCTGCTCAATAAAAGGTATCTCATCCTTTGTATATAACTTGTGTCCAGTTACCATAGGTGTTCCAACAAGTTTATATGTTTCCAACCTAAAAAAATTTCAATAAATCTTTCAAGTACTTAGTCTAAGAAATAAAGATTCCTTCTTTGTCTTGCATAATCTATAATCCTAGAAAATATTCCATTTTTCCTAGCATGCTCATTTCAAATTCCTTCTTCATTTATTCAAAAAACTTGTCACTTTCATCATCATTTCCTTCAAATATGATATCATCAAAAAATATTACCAAAATCATTAATCCATCATCGATTTCTTTCCAATAGAGATTACTATATGCCATACCTTTTCTATATCCAACCTTTGTCAAATGCTTGTCTAACCTTGCATACCATGTTCTTGGTGCTTGCTTTAGGCCATACAATACTTTCTTTAATCTACATACTATGTCCTTGTCATATTTTAAAAGATAACCTTCATGTTGTTCTATATATACCTCTTCTTCAAGTTCTCCATTCAGAAATGTTGACTTGACATCCGTCTAATATATTTGAATTTCTTATATGTTGTATATGTTAGAATAACCTTACTACTTCTATTTTGCCACGTGAGCATAGGTTTCATCATCGTGTATTCCTTCTTTTTGTAACCTTTACATACTAATCTTGCCTTGTTACTTACAACTTTTCCTTGTTCATTCATCTTGTTCTGGAATACCCATTTAGTTCTTATCACATTCTTGTCTATTGGTCTGGGGATGAATTCCCATGTCTCATCCCTTACTATTTGATCCAATTCCTCTTTCATAGCTTGCTTCTAATAGTCATCTTTACACACTTCATCTACATTCTTAGGTTCAACTTGTAATATCAAACATAGTCCTTTGCTAATTATGCTTCTTTTCATCATACCTTTATCTCTCCTTCTGATGATTTTCTTGGGTGGATGATTCTTTGTCATATTCTTACCTAAAGTAGGAGTTGTTTTCTCAACTCTTGGCTCTGTTGAAGGTTCTGAGCTTTGTTCTTTCTTTAGCTCTCCTTCATTCTATAAATCATTATTAGTCTCAAAGAATAAGTCATCACTCCTTGGTTTAGTAACAACATCATCATCTAAATTGTAATTAATTACTCTTTCATGTATCCTAAATTTCTCATGAACTCTTACATTTTCACTTTCCATAATAGTCACCAAAGTTGTCTCTTCTATTACTTCCTCTTTATTAACCAATCTAGGCTTATTATCATAATTATTCAAGAATCTTTCCATACTTGTTTTAAATTGTACAAATTTATTAGAAAGTAAACTCTTTTTGGTTTTTCTTATTCTCTTAGGACATCTAGTAGAAAAATGACCAAATTATTTACATGTCCAACAAACAAAAAATTTTATACCTTCTAGTTCTCTTTTCATAAGTAGATTGATACCTTCCTTTATATTTATGTCTTCTTTGGAATTGAACTTATCTTTTCTTGTGCTTCTATTCTTTTATATACAGTAGAAGGATTCTAGATCTAAAAACTCAATGCTTTGTTCTTTATGCAAATTTGATAACTCATCAAAAATTTCCACCATCTAAGTGTCAAAATTTCCTCTACCAAACTTACAACTATCTTTCTTGAACATGTTTTCCATCGATCTCCCAAAGTTGTTAAACTTTATCTTCAAGGACTTGATGCTCTAATACCAATTATTAGAAATAATAGTCCACCAAGATAAATGAGAGGGGGGTGGTGAATCAAAAATTCAATAATTAAATCATTTATCAACCTAAAACAATATTATCCATTCAACCAAAGTAAACAAAAACCATAACAAGATGCACATAGACAATTATACCATATATGTTCTCTAGGGAAACCCTTGATTGGAGGGAAAACCCTGATGGGAATGATGCTCATAGGATGATGTACTAATATAAATATTCCTTGTTAGATGATGGTTCCTATTAGGAGACTTTGAATTCTTGTTAGAAGATTTCAACCCTATTAGGAGTTGTAGAAAAAAAAAAAGGACCCACTATCCAAATAACTTCTAGGGCAAGACCACTAAACTCACTATCTAACTAATCTCTCAACTATTTCTTATAGAATAATTGTGTGTAGTATACTTTAACTTCTTTCCTCTATCCTGTCAACTAGACCAATCACTGTGAAACGTTGTAGACTACATCATGGACCTTGGATCCAAGTATCAAACCTTAGATGACACAATAAAACCTTGGCAATGAAGTTTCCTTCACTTTTTCTCTACTCTTCCTATCTTCACATTCTTCTCTTTTTGCTACTTCCAATCATTTACATTCATCCATAAATGATAAAGAAAAATGTCCTTCCTTTATACTAAATCCATAAAACAATTTCCTAAGTCATTTTTTACACCTTCTCAGTTAATTATTATAGGAACACATTAAAAACATGTTACACTTAGCGATGACATTAATTTTTCACCTCGCGACTTGAATACCTTTCCATACATTGAACATTATGATGAGTGAGATTAGCCACATCATTGCCAACATGTCTTCTTCACATATTTAACTTTGGTTTCTCAGAATAACAAATCTACTAAGAGATATAACAATTTTACTAGAACATTCCTCTGTAAACTCTATCTTAGAACAATCTTCACCAAAACTTGCATAACTTCTTCTAGAATTAATATCCTATGCTTCTAAGGTTAAATATGTATACTAGAAACATAGTATAATGCCCCTTTAACCTTTCTACTAGAAGTACTCAACAATCTATCCATACCAACTTGATCTCCACTATTGTTCCTTTGTCATATACCATAGAAAATTGCTATGTTGACATCAATGACAAACATAGTCATGAATATAACATATCATCACAATAATGATCTAATTAAGTTTCTAAAATACTCTTCCATAGGAATATCATCATAATTAATGCTTCCAATAGAACATGGGCCTAAGGATTTCATACATGTCTAGCTTATATTTCTTCTTAAATACCTTCATAATGTTTTTGGCATCAGACCAAGTATTGCAGTTGAAGGCTCTAAATTTCAAGAGGAATTCAAATCCTTTCTTCTTTAGGCTCCCATTAAATATATTCAGTTTTGGAGCTTTCTATATGATCTTGATCAACATGATCATGGCACTTTGATACCTTGGTAGATTTAAGGAAAATATACCAAATGCTGCAAGATGCAAATAAGAAAAATATGATAATTGAATAAGTGACATCCAAATTGGATAATGGTGGCCATGGCTTTTGGGATGAATCTCCTTTCTAGACATCCATGTAGCTCCCTAAAAATCCTCATTGTAAATGCATCACTCACCTTAACATAATCTACCTAAGTGTTATGTAATTATAGACATGGATAAAACTCATAAGATTTAACATCATCAAAGAAATTCTCTAATCTTGGGAGGCTAGGCCATAATTGCAATGATTCCAACATGTAAATAAAGAAGGAAGATATGTATAATGTATTATAGAACTTGGTTTCTTGGAGAGCATTGGACAGAATTTCACTTACCTCTTGAGCCCAATAATTGTATTGGGTATCTGAGCAAATTACTTGAACTAAAAAGAACTACTACTTGATGAAATTCAAATCTTCTACCTCACCTTTCAACCTATGTAGGAGGACCAAAATATCAATGATTTAAAGCTTTAGGTTGGTTCCAAACATGGTTTTGGGAACTTTACTCTTAGCACTCCTTGCTTTTTGGAACCATGTCTTCATAAATTCTTTCCTCTAGATCATCTTTTTAGCTAAGAATTTAGAGATGGCTTCACTAATCTCTAAATTAAAGAACTCCTCCCACTCTATAACATGAAGGTAGTTCACCACTATTTTTCTATCAATTGATATTAGCACCATATCATTAGGTAGCACGATTTTCTTAATTTTTGGGTTGTAGTGATGAATGTATTCATGAATCAACTTAGCAGCTTGGACTAAGACTAGGAAACCAACTACTTCAACTAAACCTCATTCTTGGAGCTTATTGGTGATGGGATGAATCCATTTAGATCTCAACCTTTTCTAGAAGTCTACCATGTCAAAGAAGCGAAGAGAAGTATATGTGATATTTTACAATGCGAACTTGATACAGTTAACCCATCAAAACTTGTGAACTTAGTTTCCATGATTGAGCATTAAATAAGCAATATCAATTTCTATTGGAAAAAATACTAATTAACCTAAATAAATTTAAGGAAATACTCATTGGATAATAAATGTGAGAGTTATATGGACATCTAGAGGTCTTTTCATTTTTCTATTGAGCTCAATGGTAGCTTTCTATACTTCCACTACTTATATTTCGATTTTCCTTTAAGCTAAAAAAATACCCATTTGGGTACCTCGCTAATGAATTTTTTTTGAATGAGATTCTCTCTATATTTCTTCTTCCATAATGTTTTGATCCATTCCAATATCATTCTAACACACTCTAAATCCTATACAAGGGTCAAAATTTACCATTAACCTGATTTACTTGAAAAATCAGAAAACTATCTTCATGTGTTGGAAGCCTACCAAGGAGAAGACATTTTTCATTTTTCCATCATTGCTTCCTTCCAACTCAAATATTTGATTAAAAAAACTTCTAAAATCTTGGAATTCTTGGTTAATGTGTGAGGGCCTATTTGAGAGTCATTAAACATTTTGTTTTTCACCTCAAGCAATTGTGTGGAAAACTATCTTCATGGGTTGAAAACCCACCGAGGAGAAAATAGTTTCAAGCTTTTCATCGAGGCTTAAATATTCAAGTAAAAATGAATCCAAACAATGTTTTGAGATCTTAACTTGGATTCAAAAATTAATTTATCTTAGAAACCTTCACCCTTTGCACATTTCTACTCCATATGTATCTTAAGGTGGTTAATATGGGAAATCATCTTCATGAGTCCAAAACCCATCGAGGACAAGATAATTTCCACATTTTTTCCAACTCTTGCTTATTAAAGAGTGGTATTCCAAGAGTAAATATGGAACATGATTGATAATTAAATAATAAATGCTAATCTCTATTGGACTAGATACTAACTTACTAGACTAATGACAAGGTAGAACAAACACCAACCTGACATTAGGGAAGAAGAAGGAAAAATGAGAAAGTCTAATAGAGATCACCTAACCTTAGGGATCTAGACTTAGAATCAAAAACAACCAAGGATTTCAAATACTTTCCTTACTAAACAATATTTAATTTTTCCAACTAGTTAGAAAACAAAAAGTGGGGCTATAGCTGGCTTTGTCTAGGGACTTGGGTAGTCCATGTCCAAGGAAGGAATTCAAGATCTTTGTTTTCACAAAAATGAAAAGTTGGCTACATGAAAAAAAAAGAAAAAAGGAAAAATCAAGGGAAACTAAAACTAGGAAAGACAAAATTGGGCACTAAACATAATAATGATACAATATAGTGGTTACCTATTTTCAATTTGGAAATTGATAGAGTTTTAGGGGAAGTACTTCACCATCTGGATATGCCATTTTAAATGAGTTTTTTTCAAAAGCCTAATGAATGGTGAATGGTCCTTTCCATCGAGTTCTAACTTTCCATGCATTCCCTTTGATGTTCTTCATTTATCCCATAATAGTACAATATCTCCTATCATAAACTGCTACGGTCTAGACTTCTTATCAAACATGTTTTTCACATGCATCTAATGTTGTATAATGTGATCCTATTTCCCAATCCATCTTTATAGGTATCATCTTCAATTACTATTCTTAATTTTTTTTGTAGCCAACTTTAGGGGATAGGGAAGACTAGCCTCCATTCTATAGACTAGTTCAAAAGGGGAAATTCCAATTGCCCTCTTTGGGGTCACTTAGTTTTCCCAAAGTGCCTCATGAACCTTCTTGTGTCATGACCTCTGATTATCTAATACCAACTTTTTCAAAATGTTCACCAAGTTCCTTTTGCTGGATTTTTCTTGACCATTCCCTTGTGTAAAATAGTTATACAAGTGACTAATTGTTATGCCATACTCAAAACAAAACTTAGTGATTTTAGTCGAGGAGAAATATGTGGCATTATCCATTACTAGTTTAATGGGTACACCAAACCTAACTAATATATTTTCCTTTATGAATTCAAAAACTACTTTGGGAATGGTCTTCTTCTTTGCCTTCACCTCCACCACTTTTGTGAAGTAGTCACTTGTAGTGATGATGTAGGTGTGACCTGTACTAGATGTTGGATTAATAGGGCCAATAAATTCAAGACCCCACTGTTGGAAAGGACCTTCAATTACCATAGGTCTAAGAGGTAGTGCAACTAATTGAGGCATACCTATGAACATTTACATTTTTAACATTTAGACACCTAGTGGTAGGCATCTTTAAACATTCTAGGCCAATAATAGCACCATCACAATATCTTTAAAGCAATAATTGAGGATCAAAAATGCCTGCCACATGCTTCATCATGAAATGTTTTTAAAAATCTTTGTTGTTGTTATTTATCTACACACCTAAGGAAACTCCCATATAAGGATCTTTTGTATAGTTTATCATTCCAAATCACGTACTTAGCAACTTTTAATTTGAGGTCTCTTATTTTCTTTGTTATTAATCCCTTGGGACATTCACCATATGTTAGCAGGTATGTAATATTCTTGAACCAAGGATCTTGTAGGCTCACTACCAAAAATAATTATTTCTCATCCTCTTCTTTGATGTTTTCATTCTCTGCTATAGCTTTGCATAAGGTGTTACCTCTCACTAACTTCATAGGTTTAATTTCAATGTCATACTCCTATGTTTTGTTAGGAATAAGGTGTCTCAACCTTGTATAATTCCTATTCTTATTATTTGTTTTGTAAAATCTATTTCTTGCAAATAATGTTGATGTGTCAACATCTTGAATTGTGTGTAAGGAGATCATGACTAAAATGGTTATGATGGATTCCTGTGACATGTAAGAGCTATGTTAGGAAGATTCAATGATAGGTGAAGACATGTGGTAACTAAGATATTTGAGTACTGTACACTCTAACCCTAATACAGTTTACTTTTGGGAGTAGCCCTAAAGAAAAGCACATGTTATAAGCATTTTTAGGGTTGCGAAGAGATGCAATGCAAAAAGGGTGTATTGTTGGTACTACGAGTAGCTACTGGAGTCTTTTGCTGTTGATGTTGAACTTGCATTGCAAGTGTATTGTAACCTTGTGTTGAAGATAATACATTGTGAAGGTTCTGAAGGGGTGGGGTTGTTTTACCGAAAGGTTTTTCCCCACCGAAAAATCCTTGTGTTATGTGTTCCTTTCTCTGTCTATTTTTTGTATGAATGTTTGGCTGCAATATTGTTGTTTACATGATATTGAATCTATAAGTGTAGAAGATTTTAATAGGATTTGCATCATACTTTCCTTATGAGATTAGTGTAGGAAGCTATTTCTGCACCTAAGTTTCCTTACATGTTTTAGCCACACACATCCCTCTGGTATTGCACCCTACATCTTGTTGAGTTAAGATACTTTTTACTACTACATCAGGTACACAAACCATTGAATGGGAGTGTAGGATATAAAATCTGAAATTTTTCAATGCTTTGACCATGGTGTAAGCATGTTTTTTCAACTTGAGAATATTTCATCTCATGATTCTTTAGGGGTATACTCATGAAGGCAATATGAGCTTGTATTACTTCTTTATTATCTTGCATAAGGATAGCTAACAAGGTGTGTTCAAAAGCATAACAATAGATCATGAATTCTAGTTTATAGTTAGGATGACACAGGACTAGGGCATTAGTAATGACAGTCTTTATATTTTGGAAAGCTTAGTTTTTGGACTCATTCCACTTAAAACTTGAATTCCCTATCATCATATCTACAATATTACACTTATTAGTCTTCGCAAAATCAGGCACGAACCTTTTGAGGAAATTCACTTGTCCAAAAAATGACTTAACTTCCATCTTGCTCATAGGTAGACTCAACCTTTGGATGGCCTCAATTTGTTCAAGATAAATTCTGATGCCTTCTTGTGATATTATATGACCAAGTAACTTTCCTTTTGTCACACAAAAAATGGACCTTTTAGGATTATGAGAGATTTCACATTCCCAAAACTTTTTCAACACCTTCCTCAAATCTTCTATATGATTTTTTCTCTTCTTTGAGAATACATTAAGGTCATTTAGGTATGTGATTATGATTCAATCTTTCAAGTTAGCAAAAGATTTATTCATACATATTTGAAATGTGGTTTCGATATTAATAAGACCAAATGGCATCTAATGGTATGTGAAAGTAACCCAAGGAGTGGTTAAAATGATCTTATGTTGATCTTTCTCTTCTATTTCTATCTGGTTTTATCCTAAGAAGCCATCAAGCATGGACATCATTTCATCTTTGACCATCATTTGTAGTATATAATCCATATTAGGGAGAGTGTAGTTATCTTTCAAAGATGCCTAGTGTAGATTTCCAAATCTACATAGTTTTTTATCTCTCCATTCTTATTTCTAACTAGTACTATGTTAGCTACCCTAGTAGAGTGATGAATAGGGTAAATGATTATTTCCTTTAGCATTTTTTCAGCCTCTTAGAATATGGCTTTGGCTACTTTTAGGTTATAGTTTCTCTACTTCTGTTGAAAAGGAGCCACATCAGGTTTTAGCGGAATCTAATGTTTTATTTTCCTATCTCTAAATATTTTCAAATCCTCATATCTCTAGGTGAATACATCTTGATATTCTATTAAAATTTATTTGGTGGCTTCTTTTTCCTTGGTCGAACAACATTTTCTGATGTTGATCATTTTGGGACTTTGTAATTCTCGAATATTCACTACCTCATGTACACTAGTAGTAGGCCCTTTTCTTTTCTATTTTCTTTAATGTGAGTATCATGCCTATTAATGAACCTTTCTAATTACACAAAGTATGGGGGAATGATATTATCATGTAGTTGTATTATGTTAGTCCGCTCCTCTTTTTCTATTTTTTTGAGGATCTTGTTGATTTCATTATGTTGACCTTCTTAGATAGTTCTAGCATCTTCTAAGAGTAACTATAGACTCTTGTCATCTTCAAACACTTTTTAGGCTTTACATTGTCAGGGATGGAAGGTATATACATAATTTCTACTTGATACATTTTGTTCTTGAATTCTAGATGGGGAAGCAGTATGGATGTAGAAATGGCCAACAAATCCACATCAGAGTTCATCTCCCTCAGGATTAACTGAATTGAGAATGCTTCAAGCCCTTCGATTTCATCCCAAACCCTATTTCTATAATTTGTCAATTTATGATTCTTTATAGAGTACTACCCCTTGATTTTCCAAACAACAAGCTATGCATCACCCAGAGCTTTCAATATTTTTATGCCTTTTTCCTTTACAACTATTATCCCAAGAAATAGTGCTTCATATTCTATTGTGTTGTTCATGTTCCCAAATTCTAATTTGATTGACATGGGTTTAGGTTCTCCTTTAGGTGATATCAATACCACCCCCACACTAGAACTAGATGAGGACCAATTTCCATCAAATTCTAGTGTCCATACCGATGATGATTCTTCCTCTTCAATACGAATTTAATGTTCCTGCTTTTCAAATTTTTGGTCACTTGAAACATCTTCATTGAATAGCATATAGTTACCAATTTTGAATTCCTGGTAGAGAATTTGAGCTTTGGGATCATCTAAATTCAAAATTATAAACTTGCCTTTTTCCTTAGGTTCTAACTTTACTTCCTTTCAGTATTACTTTGAGATACTTCTTGGTTGCTTGTTGAGAAACAATTGATATTGTGGTTTTCATTGACACTTTCAGTTGCCAATAGAGAACTGTTGTGGTCATGATTATCTATGGATGCTTTTCAATTGCTCATGGAGATTTGATACTCTTTTGTGGTTTATCTTTTGGTATTTTTCCAATCGCTTGTATAGGACTATGGTGATTTTGTGATTTATGATTCCATGAGCTTAGGGTAGGTTATCTACTTGTAGAGTCAAGAAGTGGCTTGCAATGGGGGTCGGGGCCCTAAGAGGTTGTCAGGGTAACTCATTGTAAGTTTTTTTAATAAGTGAAAACATTACACCTAATACTGACTTAAATGAACCTAATAAGATAATTGTATGTTCTCGCCCATGCCTCGAGTGCTAGTACAGAGTAGGATGGGAGTAGAGAGAATGCTTGGTTGCAACCTTGCATTTCGTAGTATGCCTCATCAGTATGAGAGGATACTAGTGGCCACGTAGGTATCACTAGGGGGTCGGGGTCTATAGAGAGACTACTAGGGTTACTCTATCATGATCCATGCAATGAGACTTTCCTGCTTGCATAGTAGGTTCCTACATGTCTTTGTGTGCCTCTGGGATTAGATGTCGGTTTGTGATTGGAACCTTTGAGTTATTATACTTTTAGGATTCATGGACTTAGAGAGTATTTGTGCTATGTGATTTGATAGCCTATTTGGGACTTGAGATTATCTCCTCAGTGTGGTGAGAGTGGACCATTTCAGTTCCACATGGTCAGGTGTTAGTGCTTTTTCACTCTTATCATTTGAGATCTATCTAAGACACCATGGTTGATGCATTCTTTGTTGGCATCTATCTTCATTCTATTCATGGATTATAATGGTGGACACATATCCTTATATTGATGATTAGCATATGATAGATGATGTTATTTACTTATCTTATGTCTTATTTTGCATGATTAGATCTCTTATGCATATACTGTAGCATGTAAGATTGCTTTCTGCATATGATGTAGTATGTTTAGGAGTGACATTCCTACTATGATAATATTGCTAATCTCTTTAGTGACTTGGGATGTTACATACAGATAGATGGCTGGGTCCCATGATGGTCTAATGATGCTATTTACGATTGGGGGGAACTGTGCACTTAGTCAATTATGTTTGATGATATATGGTTATCTCTTATGATGGATGTTTATATCTTCTATGATGATGTATCATGTATGACATGTGGTTTCATTTACTTTATTGCACTTGTATCATGGATTAGAATAGGATGATGTACTTTATTTCACACATGTATATTCTTTTATGTCTTTCATACCCTGTGGCATGTACAGTGGATGATTGAGCATCTTGAAATGTAATTTATTAATGGACATTTGGAACCAAGTTTATTGTTTAAGAATATTAGACTTTTCATTATTATTTCATGAGGATGTGATGTTAGATGGAATCATTAATAATTAATTTAGATGTGATTCGACATTAATGGATCCTTAAATAATGTAACCTTTTATGTATACTTTCAGTTAAATGTTGTTATTGATTCCATTACTATGTGTATGGTTTATCTTTCATGTTTCAAAAAAAAAAAATGCTACCAAACTTAGTGAAACTTTAGGTTAATTCTTTGGATCCCCTGGTAGGGTGTTAAATTTGGTATCAGATCCTGAGTTTCTACATTGGGAGCTCTGGGTTTTTGGAACAAAACAAGGACTTTGAACTATTATGTGTATCTCTTTCAAACTTGAAAACTAGGTGAACTGAAACAAAATCTAAAACTATTACTTGCATATGTTTCACACTGCAACACTTAGCTTTCAAAATTGAAAAAAAAATACTTAAACCTAAACATAGGAAAAACTGAAATTGAGCTTAGTCTATTTGCAAAACATGTGCCTTTTATGCTATGCAGTAGCATGCATTATGGTTGGCAAGTGGAACTAGCCTTAGGCATTAAGGTCTCTATAGATTCTATAGTTCATAAGTGTGGGCTTAGCTTAGGAGGATTTGATACTGCAGTTGACCTTCAGGTTATACCTCTTGGTTCCTATGATGTGGTTTTAGGTAAGGACTAGCTTGAATCTCATAGAGCTAGTATAGATTGCAGGAAGAAGATTATTATGTGCCAAGATGACCAAGGGAATGATGTGAAGATTGTTGGGATATAAGGGCCTATATTTCTATGGATGATTTCTGCTATGCAATTAAAGTGGAGTTTCTATAAGGGATGTTAGATATTTGTTGTCATGGTAAATAAGCTTGATGAGGAAGATCTTAGGGCAAAGATTTTAGATCACCCGACTTTACAAGAGTATGCAGATGTTTTTTCGTGTGAGATTTTGGGCATGCCCCCAAAAAGGGACATTGATTTCAGCATTGACCTCATTCTAGGAGTGGAGCCTATCTCTAAAGCTCCTTATTGAATGACTACATAGGAATTGGGTGAGTTGCATCTTCAGCTAGAGGAACTTTTGGCCAAAGGGAGCATTCAACCTAGTGTGTCACCATGGGGAGCTCCAGTGCTCTTTGCGAAAAAGAAAGATGGATCTTTGCACCTTTGTATTGATTATAGATAGCTGAATAAGGTCACAATAAAGAATAGGTATCCTCTACCAAGGATCGATGACTTGTTTAATTAGATCAAGGGAGCTACAATATTCTCCAAGATTGACCTAAAGTCAAGATACCACCAGCTTCACATTAAGGACTCTGACATTCATAAGATCGCCTTTCAAACTCGTTATGGGTAGAAAAATGCTCCATCAATTTTCATGAGCTTGTTGAATGGGGTGTTTTGATCTTATCTTGATAGGTTTGTACTTGTGTTCCTTGATGATATATTGACATATTTTAAGTCTCAGAAGGAGCACGAGTAACACCTACAATTGGTATTACAATGCTTGAGAGACAATTAGCTTTATGCCAATGTGGCTAAGTGTGAATTCTTCAGATTAGAGATTCAGTATTTAGGGCACATAATATCAGGTGATGGTATTTTTGTAGACCCTGTGAAGATCTAGGCAATAGTAGATTGGCCTACACCGACTAATGTGTTAGAGATTCAAAGTTTCATGGGTTTAGCTGGTTATTATCACATATTTTTCCAAAACTTCTCTAGAATAGCACATCCTATCCCTTCCCTTCAGAGGAAAAGAAAGAAGTTTTTATGGATGAATAAATGTGAGGAAGCATTTCAGAAGCTCAAGGAGCTTTTGACTAGTGCACCAATCTTAGCAGTACCTGATCTAGAAGGTGATTTTTATAGTTTGTACAAATGCTTCCCTTGAAGGGATTGGAGCATTTTTGATGCAGAATGGATGGGTGATTGCATATGAATCACACAACCTCAAAGATCATGAGCTAAATTATCCTACACATGATCTTGAGTTAGCAACAGTAGTTCATGCTTTGAAAAGGTGGAGACATTTCTTGTTGGGGCACCGATTTGAGCTACATAGTGATCATCACAGTCTTCAGTATATTTTCATGTAGCCAAATTTGAATGCTCATCAAAAGTGATGGATGAAATTTCTATGTGAGTATGACTTTGAAGTAAAGTACATTCAAGGAAAAGAGAATGTGGTGGCAGATGCTTTGAATCACAGGAGACATGTGATATCATCTATGACTTTTAGTGTTGATTTGAGGAGTTAGATTCTTCAGGCACTTCCTACAAGTTCTGGGTACTAGGAGGTGTGCAAAGAAATTGATTCAGGAAGACTTTTGGAGGGTAATTTTTTAGGCTATGTCCTAGAGTTAGATGGTCTTTTGAAGCTTTCAGGAAGGATTTATGTACCATTGCTAGATGAGCTTCACACCTTGATTCTAGTAGAGGCCCATTGTGCACCTTATTTGGCACATCCAGGTGTCAAGAGGATGCATGCTAATTTGCGAAGTTTATTCTATTTGTCCAAGATGAAGTGAGACATTGCTGATTATGTGGCCAGGTGTCTTGAGTGTCAGAGAGTCAAGGTAGAAAACTAGCATCCGGTAGGACTTTTGCAACCAAATCTCATTCCTTCATGGAAGTGGGACATCATCTCTATGGACTTCATAGTAGGATTACCTATGACTTCTCGTTGTCATGATGCTATCATGGTCACTATTGATCGGTTGACTAAGGTGGCACATTTTTCATGAATCAAGTCTTCCTACATGGTAGCTTCTATAGCTAATTTCTTCATGTGTGACATCATGAGACTACATGGTATTCCCCAAAAGATCATTTCAGATAGGGATCCTATATTCACATCCTCATTCTGGACATTGCTGTAGCATGAGCTTGGAGCACAATTGAATTTTAGTTTGGAATATCACCCATAGAAAGATGGTTAGACAAAGAGGGTGAATCAAGTTTTGGAAGATATGTTAAGGATGTATGTGATTGATAGGAAAACACATTGGGAGGACTATCTCTACCTAGTGGAGTTTTCTTACAACAATGGGTATTATAATTCTATTGGCATGGCACCATTTTAGGCTTTATATGGATGTCCTTGTCATACACCCTTGAGTTGGGATAGTCTTGAGGATGACATATTTTTGGGTCTTGAGATGCTTCATGATATGGAGCAACAAGTAGTCTGTATCCATGAGCACTTGACTACGGCATAGGATAGGTAGAAAAAGTATGGTGACACTCATAGGACAGATAAGCAGGTTACTATGGGAGATAAGCTATTCTTGAGATTGTGTCCATGAAAGAGTCTAATCTAATATGGAAAGGGTTTGAAGCTAGCACCTCACTTTGTGGGACCATTCAAGATTTTTGAGAGCATTGGGCTAGTTGCTTATTGCCTTGCTTTACCACCTAGCCTAGCTCGCATTCATGATGTTTTTCATGTTTCAGTACTTAGGTAGTATATCCCTAATGTAGTACATGTTCTTGATTGGAATGTATTGCAGGTAGAGGACAAGCAACTAGCTTTGGAGCTGGTTCATATTTTGGAGCAGTGAGAGTTGACCCTCAGGGGTTGAACCATAGAGTAGGTAAGGGTCCAATGGAACCCTACTAATGACTCTACAGATACATGGGAGAATGCAGCTAGATTATGGGAGTTATATCCCTACTTGTTTGTAGGCTTCCAGGAGTAAGCCTAATCCTAGGGGGGGGTGGATGTATTTCCTACCCTCATTTACATATTTTTAGATACATTGTTGCTATCATGGCCAAACTCTATTAGAATAGTTATATGTTGATGGTTAGTAGCATTGTTTTGAGACTATTAGATATTGTGCTATGGATTCAATTGATATATGATGAGATTACTTAGACTCTACATTTCATGTATGCATGATGATTATTACATTATTCTTAATTATTGATGATGAATAGTTAGATGGTTTATTATCACATGTGTTTTCTTACAGATACTTACCCCATACTTGCATGTGTATGGTGTGCATGTTTGTTTCTTAAGTATGGCATTTCTGATGTGGTTAAGGAAGGGAGTCATAGTCACCTGCTAGTTGGGATCTACATGATGCACCACTTCCTACCATTGCTTTTTTAGCTTAGCATATATATATATATATATATATATATATATATATTGTATGTACATGCATGGATTTTATTTAGGTTACAAGTACTGGGTATTGACTTCCCGGAATTGCTAGGATGAGAGTACTCTATCGCATTATCTCAATGGTAAGAAAGGGGAGATAAACTCTCAAGTCCAAATCCTAAACACTCATACCATTTGTCCTAGAGAGATGGGACAAGTATATGAGATGTTTTACCCTCCGAATGTGTCAGATGACATAATTCATGATTTTAACCCTTTAGACTAATTTTGTGTGCATTGTTCTAAGATGGGTTTTCATATTTTATCTTGGAGGTCTATGGTGAATTTTCTATTAATTAAGTCTAAAATTAAAAGATTTAATTAATAATTTAATTATTTTGGGGAAATTAATATAATATCATGATCTTTTGATATTTTGATTTTAATTAATTAAATGGGAATTAATTGGGAAAAAGAATTAAATAAAAGAAATTAAAATTAATAATAATAAAAATAATAATATAATAATAAATAAATAATAATAATAATGATAAAAGAATTAAAATAAAACTTATAAGTCTATCTAGGAGTAAGTTCACCTCTAGAATGCACATATGTCAACAACATAGGAGTTAGCACACAAAATTAAGCACATGGTGTCTACAACCTTGTGACTCATCTAGAAGGTTGGAAAAAGCTCGTGCTTAGTTGTCAATGTTATCTCATCTTCTAGATGTTTCTAGAGACATTCTAGGTGCTTCTTGAGAGTTCTTTATAGTCAAGCACTCCTAGAAGCTCAAGGAGAGGGTGTTGGAGGACCCAAGAATGTTGGAGAAGGAAGAAGCTTGCTTTGCCGATTCTAAGGAGAAGTGATTTAGCATCAGTGTCCAAATAGACACTTGCAATTTTTGCATATGATATTTCACTTGTTGCACTTCATGTCTTCTTTGTGTCTTCTAAATTCTTTCTGAGGATTTCATGTGTTGAATATCTTGGTTGTATGCATTCTTGTCATGGGTAGTTAAATTCTTATATGAGAAAATCCCACACGCGTAGATTTGAAGAATCTATGGAACTAGGGTTTCAGATGCGTATGGACTAACCTATTTAAAAAGAATTAATAGGTAAATCTAGAGAATGATCATTATAGGGAGAATTCTTAATTTATAAAATTGAAAAGCCCTATTTGTTTAAAAAATTATGTTTATGATCGCAGGCATTATTGTAAATGTTTTCTTTCTAGAATATAGATATATATTTATAATGTTTATAAATTTGCACACACACACACACACACACACACACACACACATATGTTAATTGAAAAATGTTTCTTTTATAATCACAGTGGAAAAATGTTTAATGAAATTCTTTATTAAAGTATAAATTTTGAATCATATTTGGGCCGAGCGTTTATTAAAAAATGTTTTAATTTTTTTTTTGTAAATTTAAGTGGGCAAGGAGGGATGAACCCGTACCCCCACCCCACGATATACATATAGTAGAGGTCGGTGACACTACTTCCACAGGCTCTACGATAGTGTACTGTCACAGGTCTGTGTTAGCAAGCCTGCATGACACCTCACATATACGGCAATGCTTTTCTTTTGAATCACAATGCAGATACATATATGAATGATAGCGACCACAGTCACAAGGCAGGTACAGTCCTGAAACTCATGCCTTCAATCAATCAATTATAAAGTTTATGCATATAATGTTTGTAATTATATATATATATATATATATATATATATATGTATGTATGTATGTATGTATGTATGTATGTATGTATGTATGTATGTATGTATGTATAAGTTGTTATTAATTAAGGTTTTAATAATATTAATTTTTAAATAGTGATTTGAATCATTTAATTATCAAAATGAATTTTAATATAATTAATTAAATTCAATAAATATTAGATAGCATTACGGGGGGGGTTCTTTACCTATTTAACATATATTCTTAAGTATTTAGGAAATTAATTTCTAGGAGTTAAGGGAAGGAACTTTTATCAAAAAAAAATATATGTTAGAGGAAAAAATCATATAAGCATCTCCTCACTTGATTTTCAAATCTGAAACAAAAATTGAAACCTCTACACTTTATTCAACTATGTTTTTAGCAAACCAAAACATGTGCTTGCATTTGTGTTTTCTCTATGCTTCTTATTTTGGGTTTTTGGGTTGACTAGTTTGTTGACTAGTTATAGGATGTCTACTAGAGGCTTGGGGGTTATGATTGTGATGTCATGATGATGTCTTTTGATCTCGATCCTTTTTAACTCAACCATGATTATGTTATGGCATGTTGATTGATATTTTTTTTCGTCTTCTTGTGTAAGCTATGATATATGTAACCTTTTTATGAGTTATCAATCAGTTGTGTTTGGATTACTTTCCAGTCACTTGATGGAATTGAATTGTTTATTTGATCTTGTTGATGTCATGTTATGACATGTTTTGATTCAACCATTTTGGAGTCTCGATCAGTATTACTTTGAGATACTTCTTGGTTGCTTGTTGAGAAACAATGGATATTGTGATTTCCATTGACACTTTCAGTTGCCAATAGAGAACTGTTGTGGTCATGATTATCTATGGATGCTTTTCAGTTGCTCATGGAGATTTGATGCTCTTCTATGGTTTATCTTTTGGTATTTTTCTAGTTTCTTGTATAGGACTGTTGTGATTTTTTGATTTATGATTCCATGAGCTTAGGGTAGGTTATCTACTTGTAGTGTTGGGAAGTGGCTTGCAATGGGGGCTAGGGCCTAAGAGGCTGCCAGGGTAACTCATTTTAAGTTGTTTTAATAAGTGAAAACATTACACCTAATACTAACTTAAATGAACCTAATAAGATAATTGTATGTTGTCACACATGCCTCGTGTGCTAGTACAGACTAGGATGAGAGTAGAGAGAATGCTTGGTTGTGATCTTGCATTCCGTAGTATGCCTCGTCAGTACGAGAGGATACTAATGGTCACATAGGGATAACTAGGGGGCTAGGGTCTATAGAGAGACTACCAGGGTAACTCTAGTGTGATCCATGTGATGACACTTTCCTACTTGCATAGTAGGTTCCAACTTGTCTTTGTGTGCCTCTAGGATTAGATTTTGATTTGTGATTGGAGCCTTTGAGTTATTATACTTTTAGGATTCGTGGACTTAGAAAGTATTTGTGCTATGTGATTTGATAGCCTGTTTGGGACTTGAGATTATCTCCTTAGTGTGGTGGGAGTGGACCATTTAGGTTCCACCCAGTTGGGTGGTAGTGTTTTTTCACTCTTATGATTTGAGATCCATCTGAGACACCATGGCTAATGCATTCTTTGTTGGCATCTATCTTCATTCTATTCATGGATTATGATGGTGGACATGTATCCTTGTATTGATGATTAGCATATGATAGATGATATTATTTACTTATCTTGTCTTATTTTGCATGATTAGATCTCTTATGCATATACTGTAGCATGTAAGATTGCTTTCTGCATATGATGTAGTATGTTTAGGAGTGACATTCCTACTATGATAATATCGATGATCTCTTCGATGACTTGGGATGTTACGCACAGAGGGATGGATAGGGCCCACAATGGTCTAATGATGCTCTTTATGGTTGGGAGCAACTGTGCACTTAGTCAATTATGTTTGATGATATATGGTTATCTCTTATGATAGATGTTTATATCTTCTATGGTGATGTATCATGTATGACATGTGGTTTCATTTACTTTATTGCACTTGCATCATGGATTAGAATAGGATGATGTACTTTATTTCACACATGTATATTCTTTTATGTCTTTCATACCCTGTGGCATGTACAGTGGATGATTGAGCATCCTGAAATGTAATTTATTAATGGACATTTAGAACCAAGTTTATTGTTTAAGAACATTAGACTTTTCATTATTATTTCATGAGGATGTGATGTTAGATGGAATCATTAATAGTTAATTTAGATGTGATTCAACATTAAGGGATCCTTAAAGAATGTAACTTGTTATGTATACTTTCAGTTAAATGATGTTATTGCTTCCATTACTATGTGTATGATTTATCTTTCATGTTTCAAAAAAAAAAAGACATGCTACCAAACTTAGTTAAACTTTAGGTTAATTCTTTGGATCCCTTGGCTGGGCGTTATAGATTGTTCTTTTATTCTACTCTTGAATGCCCAATATTTTTGAACAATATCTAGTTACAACAGCTGTAATATCATAACTAGGTGATTGAATTCCCTCTTAATTCTTAGGTATAACTCCCTTAGATTTTGTGATTTGTAATGAATCTTGTTTATTCCTAAGTCAAAATGGGGTTTATTCTTGACCAGAGAATAGGAGAGGTAAACCAAGTTTGGCCTAAATAGGAACTAACTTAGGCAAAGATTTGGGTCTTAAAATAAATCAATTCTGTGAACTCACACATCTTATGAACCCACAAAGACTGATGAAATGATAATAGATTTTATCTATGAATCAACTACTTAAATGAAAGCCTTTAACTCTAAAACATAGGGGAAGAGACTAACTTGAAGAAAAACACAAAATAGAATCTCTTTAAACTTTCAAGAACACTATTATTATCTATAGCTTGTTGCATTGAATAGGGGAACAAAGCTCTCTTTATTGCTTAACTCAATTCAATAGAAAGAGATATCCTACATTATCAAAAAATAATGGAATAGTAAATAATCAACACAAAATACGTTCAACTTTCCTCTACAACATAAATTATTTTATGTCAAAAATTAGATGACCTTCTATTAATCTTTCAATTAGTTATATATAGAATTTTGAGATGACTATTATTAAATGAGACTCAAATCAATTCATCTCCTCAAAATTGAAAAATGTTAAGGATCCAATAGTTAGTTACAATCATTACATCAAAACATAAAAGGGCGGGATAAGAATCACTTAACCTTCTTCCTTTTTTAGACTTCACCTTATAGGCTTTGGTAGCAACAATGATTGGGATCAACTCTTCATGTCTATGAACATAAATGTTAGTGTATCTTAAAAGCCACTTGTAATGCTCTCTAGCTAGATCTTTGATGGCATTTAACCACTCTTTCTTTTCTTCCATAGCTATGTGTACACATGCACCAAGCTTTTGGAGCTTTGACATTATTTTTTGGTGATTAGAAGATTTCTCTATTAAACTATCCAAAAATTAGAGAATTTCTTTTGCATGATAGAAAATCCAACTATCTCTTTCCCTTGTCCACTAGCTTTGAAATCTATAGGTAGACCTCTTAGTAATTCTTAGTCTCTATCCTGGTCCTTTTTGACTTTAACTTCTATTTCCTTCAATCCTTCTTCCCCTACTAGGATCACTTCGAGTTTCAAATGCATACTCTATAGCCATTCAAATAAGGGCTCATCTCCCTTAGGCAAGATATTTGCCTCTACTACTTCCTTAGCCTTCATGTAGATAATCATTTTCAATAAGGATATGCAATCCTTTCTCTTAGACTTCTCCATTGTCAAAGTATCTTGGTTAGCTGAGATATTATCTTTCTCTATTTTGAGCCTCATTAATGCATTAATGAGTTGCTCTATTATTGGAAGTCCCTTAGACTTGATTCTTCCACTCCACTCTCTAGAAATTTTCCCAAAGTGCCTATCCTCTTCTAACTAGGAGATGATAGCTTGAATGTCAGTGGTTGTAGGATCACTAGTGGTTGACATTCCCAAGATGCTTTCTAGTGGGGTGACTAGCTACCAAATGAAGTAATTAAGCTCATGAATCTTCACCTTCATTCTGACCTTATCTAGTTTAAGGCTTTTGAGTTGTCATTCTATCACATCATTTGTTTATTTCCATAGGCCCGCCTTGGTGTCATGGCTAACCTCTCAAAGGTCTATAGAATACAGTGCAAATTCCTCTATAGACATGTCTTCAAATTTTCCTTCCTTAATGGGTTTATCAATCTCCATGGTCAAGTTCCCTATATTAGGATGTTGTCCAAGAATTGATAGGGTCTTCTACTTCTTAACCTTACTCAAAGTTGGTCTAGAATAGATATCTAGAGATAAAGTTTCTTTTTTGGGGACTTCCTCTTCTTTCCTCTTTCTCTTTCTATCTAAGGTGTCTTCCAGCCATGAATCTATGCCAATCACCTTAAATGTAGTCCTAAGCATGTCTACACTAAAAATTTTCCTTTTTAGTAGAGTTAAAGTCTTTGTAGCTGAAGAGAAAGGGTTCTTTGGGACGTGGGATATAAGTTTTGAATCTTAGGGACCCTTGTCTATTTCTATAGTCTTCTTTGTAGCTTTGTCAATCTTAGTAGACTCGCTTTCACTATTCCACCATCTTCAAGGTTTGCCACTTGTATTTGGGGACTACTTGTTAGGAGTAATGCAATAATTATAGATGGGATAGGACTAAGGGTGAGAAAGCCACCATAACTACACTATCCTTTAATTTTTTCACCTTCATCTTAGCCTCTATTTTAGTTCTTACCACTAGTACTAAACCATCCTGACAAGTTTTATCAAGAGGGATAGTCTTATTAAGAGGTTGGTCACCCCCACTAGCTGCTTATGCAATTCCTTGAGTGATAGAAAAAATTGTGCCCGAGTCACCACTTTGGGAAGATGAGGTTTTTGCTACATTTGGAGTTGCTTGGGTAGTCATGCCTTTGCTCTTAGTTCATTGCACTATGGTCCACTCAACCCATTTTCTAGTTCTCTTATAGATCCTAGCCATTATAATACCTAGGTGTTCTAAAAGTTCTTCATAAGGTTCTGAGTTTATGGGAGTACCTCTTATATTGGTCAAGTAGGTATTGCTATACATGTTTTGTCCATCATCTTCAACTCCTTCAACATCAATATTAACCTTATACATCTTTACCTATTCAACTGTTAATCTAGAAAAGGATCAATCATAGCTCTTGAACTCATATTTGCAATCAGCCCAATAGTCCTTAATGATAGTGATGTGCTTTATCACAATCCCTATTTGCAAAACATCTTTGGCATACCCATTTAGGCTAAACATGGGCCTTAGGACTTCATATATGTCAAACTTATATTTCTTCTCAAACACTTTCATCATGTTTTTGGCATCATATTGGGTTTCATAGCTAAAGGATCCAACTTTCATGGGGAATTCATATCCTCTCTTCTTCAAGCTCCCATTGATTATATTCTTTTGTAGGGCTTGATATATGATCTCAATCAACATGATCATGTCACTTGGATACCTTGCTAGCTTTACAGGAAATTTGTTGAATGTTACAAAATGCAAATAAGAAAATGATAAGAATTGAATGAGGTGACATTTAAATTGACTAATGGAAGCCACAGCTTCTAGGTTGAATCTCCTTTTTTGGCATTGCTACAAATCCCTACAAATCCTCATAGTAAACACATCATTCACCTTAACATAATCAGCATAACTATTCTATAATTGTAGACATGGATAAAACTTATAAGATTTAACACCAGCAGGGAAATTCTCTAATCTTGGGAGGCCAGGCCATAATTTCAATGATTCCATTGACATGTAAATCAAGAACGAAGACATGTAGAATGAATTATAGAACTTGGCTACTTGGAGAGCTTTGGACAAAATTTCACTTACCTCTTGAGCCGAATCAATGTATTGGGTATCTGAGGAAATTGGTTGAACTAAAAAGAAGTTCTAATTGAAAAAATTCAAAGCTTCTACCTCACCTTTCAAACTATGTAGGAGGACCAAAATATCAATGATTTTGGGCTTATGGTTGGTCCCAAACAAGGTTTTGGGAACTTTATTCTTATCACTCCTTGGTTTTTGGAACCATGTCTTCATGATTTCTTTCCTCTAGATCATCTTTTTAGCTAAGAATTCTAAGATAGATCCACTGATGTTTAAATTGTAGAAATCCTTCCACTCTGGAACATGAACAAATTTCACCACTATTTTCCTATCAATTGAGATTAGCACTGTATCATTAGGTAGCATAATTTGCCTTGTTTCTAGGTTGTAGAGATGAATGCATTCAAAAATCAACTTAGGGGCTTGGACTGCAATTAGGAAACTAGCTACTTCAACTAAACTATATCCTAGGAGCTTCTAGGTGATGGGATGAATCCATTTAGATCTCAACCTTTTCTATAAGTCTTCCATGTCAAAGAAGCAAAGAGAAGTATCTACAAAGTTTTGCAATGCAGACTTTATACTAGTTAACCCATCAAAACTAGTGAACTTGGTTTCCATGATTTTGTTAGAAAGATTTTGAATTAGGAAAGTGAATGAGAAAATGAATGTAATAGTTAGAGGTTTTTCAAAGCTGATTGTATTTT
This sequence comes from Cupressus sempervirens, assembly GCA_028749045.1. Taxonomy (NCBI): domain Eukaryota; kingdom Viridiplantae; phylum Streptophyta; class Pinopsida; order Cupressales; family Cupressaceae; genus Cupressus; species Cupressus sempervirens. The sequence continues at coordinate 367,543,230 of CM053788.1, forward strand.
CAAAATTAAAAATTAGAGGAAAAAGTGGTAAGTTATTCAACTTCTTGTGCATCATTATATGAAAGCCTCAATTCATCTATTGATCTTTATAGTTTGTGCCACATAAATGAATTTAAGGAAATACACATCAGATAGTAAATGCAAGAGTTCATTGAACATCTAGAGGTCTTTTCACTATTCCATTGAACTCAACAATAACTTTCTATATTTCCACTACTTTTCCATTTTCCTTTAAGTTTCAAAAATTTACCATTGGGCTACCCCATTGAGGAATTTTTTTTGAATGATATCCTTAATATATTTCTTCTTCCTTAATGTTTTGATCCATTCCAATATCATTCTGACACAATCTGAGTCTTGTACAGGGGTTGAACTTGACCATTAACTCAATTTTCTTGAAAAAATAGAAAATTGTCTTCATGGTTTGGAAACCTATCGAGGAGAAGACATTTTTCATTTTTATATTATTGCTTCCTTCCAAATTTGATAAAAACACTTTTAGAATCTTGTAATGCTTGGTTAAGATGTGAGGGCTTATTTGAGATTCATTAAACATTTTTTTTCACCTCAAACCATTTTGCAGAAAACTATCTTCATGGATTGAGAACCAGCCGAGGAGAAAATAGTTTCCATCTTTCCACCAAGGCTTAAATATTTGAGTAACAATGTTTGGAGATCTTAAATTGCATTCAAAAATTAATTTATCTTAGAAACCTCACCCTTTGCATGTTTTTACTCCATATGTTTCTTCAAGTGGTTAATATGGGAAATCACCTTCATGGGTCTGAAACTTGTTGAGGAGAAGATGACTTCCAAATTTCTTCCAATACCTACTTATTAAAGAATCATATGCTGAGAGTAAATATGGAACATGATTGATCTTTAAATAGAAAATATTATTTTCTATAGGACTAGATACTAACTTACCTAACCAAGCACAAGGTAGAAGAAACACCCACCCAACAATAGGGAAGAAGAAGGTGAAATGGGAAAATCTGATAGAGATCACCAAAACTTAGGAGCATAGACTTAGACCACATCATAGACATTCTTTCACCACATCATAGACATTGTTACCAAAAACTTCTCAAAGTGTTTGGAAGGAAAATATGGGAAAACCTTCTAGTCTCAAGGATTTATCTCCTTCAAAGGAATATACAACCTTATAAATCTCATCCCTAGAAGGAATATAAATCATCATTTCATTCTTCTCAATATTAATAATTTAAGGAATAGTTTCAAGGAGCTCTATATTTTTAGTATCATCAACATTTGAGTCAATTAAGAGGAGGGAGAAGAAATAGGAAACTATCTCTCTTGTGATTTCATTTTAAATATTAACTTTATCCCTTTCCTTAGAAAGGTTAGAAATTATATTCTTATCCCTATCATTTATAGTAGTAAGATTAAAAAAAACATAGTATTATGATCACCTTCTTCAAGCCAAATAGACTGAGATCTTTGCCTCCATAAGGTTTATTATTTTGTAATAGTATCATGACAATTTGCTAGCTTTTAATTCTCTTCCTTTACTAGTTCCTTTGAGTAACCATCAAACTAAATTCTATCTTGGACGTTTTTTAACTCCCTTTCCAAATTAGATTTACTTTTGAAGATATCTCCAAAAGAAATCTTGTTAAACTCTTTAACCCTATTTTCGCATTCTTAAGTTTTTTAGAAACATGGAAAAGGGTACCATCAATTTTGATGTTCCACCATGTTTTCAAAAAAAGGATAAAATTTGGATGTTGTATCCATATTTTTCAAACCTAAAAGAAAAATTCTTCCTTGCTTGAATGGGCTCTGCTTTGAACAAAAGCGGGAAGTGGTTAGACACAATCTTCTAAATAATAGATAGGATATAATCAAAATATTAAGTACAATATTAAGATATAAGGACCCTATCTAGATGAGCTTGAATACAATAATCTCCAATTCTTTTATTGCTCTAAGTATAATAAATTCCTTGGAGATCCATATCCACTAATCCATCTCTATTAATAAAGTCCATTAAATCTGATATTTTTTCTATTTGACTTGGACTACCTCCTTTTTTTCATGCTCATAAAGAGGAACATTAAAATACCCTAGTAGAACCCATCTACCACTATAATCTCAAACTCTTCAGCTTGGATAAAGAGTCCAAGAACTTTTATCTCACATTTTTATTATTAGGACAATATATATTAACCATATATACTAGTAGGTTCCCAAAGTTAAATGTTGGATCTTGACCGCAATAAAGTGCTTATTCACATCCATAAAAGTTCAAAAGATCACTAAGTTCTTCCACATAATTGAGGTGCCTCTTGAGGCTCCTTCAAAACTACTAGCAAAAAGATGATAGTTATCAAAATATTTTAACCTTTCTACTTTTCCTTTCTCTATTTTTTATTTCCTAGATCACCATGATATCAAATTTGTGATCTTGAAAAAAATTCCTAACTGCAACTAATTTATGGATACTATTCACCCCCACTTAAATTCTAGGTTATAATTTTCATTGGTTTTTAGGGGTAAAATCCAAAATAGTAACTTCCATTCCATTAGCTATATTCTACATACTTTCTATTTCTCTCTTGTTTTTAATAGTTGTTCTACCCATTTTTCCTAGGGATCCAACATCTAGTTTTAATTTTGGTGACACTATCTCCAGTTTACTTCTTCTAGTTGCTACTCATAAATATGACACATTTGAGGTCATTTTAGTTTAAGCCTTCTTTATTTTTCTAGTCTTCTATTTTGATTCTTCTTTACCCACTTTCTATTATATATGGTTTGGAGAACCAAGGACAAGAACAATCAAGATAATCTCCTTAAGCAAAGGTTCTAGTGATGGGAAATTTTTCCATCAAGGGATTCCTCCACATAATTACTCATAATATCTTCTAGACCGCCTTTCTCTTCCTTAAACTCCCCTTTCTCATCCACATTTTCAAAATCAACATCCGTGCTCCCATAAATAGCCATCTAGTTCTATATCCTTTCTATTTCCTCATTTCTAATTGAATTTCTTTAGGAAATTACTCTCATCTTATTATTTTAGGTTTCCATACCAATTTTGGAGTCTTCTTTTTCCATTGTCACCATCTTTTTCTGTGTTTTTGGTTTCAGTGGATAATTTTTTTCCCAATGACCCATATTCTTAAAGAAAAATAAGAATTAGGGTGATCTTCAAAAATAAGTAGGAGATTATTAGTTTATGGTGACTAATCTAGGAAGTACTATACATACTCAATAATTCCTTAGCAAATTTTGGGGTAATTTTATTGGTATTTTTTGGGCTAACATATTATAGCTAGTTTAAACCCTAAAGTAGAAAAAATACTTATATAAAATGGCTCAAGATTAGGGGTTTTTTCATGAGGTCTGATGTGAAATTAGCTCATTATGGTAGTATTGATCTATAAGGGATTATGGATTGCAATCGGGTTGTAATCAATGGAAAATATTGGATTCATTATTGGTAGATGTAGCCTAGGGATTGGGTGAACCACATTAAATCTTTGTGTCTTGTTTTATCTTTTGTGTGCATTAATATTTTTTGATATTGGTTATATTTGCATATAATTGTTATTTATATCTCTTTAAATCCTAACAGCTCTCAAGTCAAGAGTATTTTCTTTTGTATTCAAGGAGTTCAAGTGTTCAATATTTTCAACCACTCAAGAAAGGATATGTTTATCTAGAATTAAAGGATCCTTTGTGATCATTTCTTATTTGAGATCTAGCTCATCATTAGCCAAGAAGGGAGGAGATAAACATTGAAGAATTCATTATCTTCTTCATTGATGCACATTTATAACCATGGTACTATGCTGAGATTGTGGTAGATCTATTGAAAATTGTGAAGATATACTATATTCCTAGTTTACGATCTACAATACATTTACATCTAAAAGCCTTATCGAAAAAGGTTGCAAGAAGGGTGAATCCTAAAATGTATCTTGTATTTTAGTCATTTACATTTACATTTCTCAATTGTGGCTAATTCCCAAATCTAGGGCTTGACCAAGACATATCCTCATCAAACCCCAACCACAAAACTCTTATTTTTTGTGTTTACCCATAGGATGCCAATAAAATCTTATAGATCTAGAACCTACTTTTTGAGATATTTCTAGAGAAATTTGTTGTAAGTCACCAAACTACATCAGCATGGACGTAGGGTTCCCTTCCAAGTCAACCTATACCTTCAATACCCACTTTTATAGATATTTATAGGCCTTTTTCCTTTCATCATTTTATTTTGATACTCATAGACAAATATTCAAAAAATGTTCAGATCTACAATTTTTGGACCTAAAATACATCTTCCTCTATTTATTTCGAGGTGGGTATTTCATATTTTATTTCCTTTCATATCTTTACTTTATATCTATATCTTAATTGGTCTAACTGTATTCACAAGGCATCTAGATTTATATTATTTAAGTAATTAGTTTAATTTTACATTCACATTATCCTATCAAAGGTCAAAGAGAACATTTCCTTATATTGCATTCCCCTCTATAATTTGAATTTAGTATTTGTGCCCTTCTTCCTTTGGTTTCTATCTCATCTAATTTGGATCATAAGTGGAATCATATTTGGAAGTTCCCTTCTTTCCCTCTCACACATATTCCAATGGCTTAGTGGCCTAAAAAATAGGCAGACCTATAGTCCTATTAAAACTCCTCCCTTTTCCCCCTAAACATTATGGATCCCTTTGTTATTTTAACCTGTCTTTAGGGGTGTATTATTTTATTCTCATAAATTTTGTGAACATGAAGTGAATAACTCCTTTAATACCTAGGTTTTTTAGGCTCTATGATATTTACAACTTAGACTACAATAGGGTCAATTGTACATAGGACTCTCAAACAAAGATTACCTACTAATTGATATAGTCCATCCATGCTAGGAACTATTCTCTTTGATAACACAAATGTAAATTATCTAGCTAGTTAGAAATTATTTACAAAACCCATCTTAGGACTTAATATAGACCCAAAGATAGGATCCCATCACACTACACCAAATATCTCCCTACTATAGTCCCCTCTTGCGGTAGATCATGATTCATCTCACATGATAGAATTTGAAAAATTATAGTCCTTAGATGACAACTCAAAGGACTTCAAAATTTTCCTCAATAAAAAATGTGTTTTTCCCAAAGTAAGGTATACAATGTCCAACTTGAGAGAATTGTTGAATGTTTCCCTTCTTACTATAGAGAAGATAGTGATAGAGGCATAGCCTCTTCTTACACCTCCTCAATAGATACAATCATCTAACCTCCAAGGAGAGTTGATTAGCATGTCCATGCCTAGGGATTTTATCTAAATAATAGAGGCAATGAAATATGTTTTTACTCCCAATGAAGTCATGCCCAATGTCTCCATTAGTGAGAAATCCCTCAAGTAAGGTAAATAAAACCTTGGTGGTGAAGGTAGTGGATGAATTTCAATGGTTGGGAAAAACACTCCTCCTAGTGGCCACACTCAGTATCCTCCTCCTACTCTACCTAAAGAAAACCTATATCCAATACCATATTGTCGAATGTTGTAAAATTATTATAACAATTGGTCAACTTGAGGACCATGGCCAGCAAGGTCTCTCTAGAACCTTCTTATTATCATAGTCCTTGATCATATAGGTCTTGAGCACTTCTCTAACTTAAGGGGATAATTCCCTTAAATTTGAAATTTTTGGTGGAGAAGGTGGCTATAGACCTAGATCAATTCCTTTAGGCCAAATAAAATAGAAACTACCATACCATGGATCATGTACCAGGCCTTTTAGGTGTGGCTCACAATAAGGGACACAAACATTATTGTGCAAGTTGACCATACTCTCTCTCTCTCTCTCTCTCTCTCTCTCTCTCTCTCTCTCTCTCTCTCTCTCTCTCTCTCTCTCTCTCTCTCTCTTCATGGATAAAAATAAGACTCAAGTTTGTTAGGGGGCTTGGTAGTTTCATTTTTCTCCTTAGTCATGATGACATCAACTCTTTCTTTTTCTCTACTTTACTCTAACGTTGTGATAGGATCATACTCTTCCTATAATGGGAGCTATTTATGTACCATATTAAATGGAAGAACCCATACTATAAGACCTTGTAGTTTCTTTAATATATTAATTTTATGGTCCATGGATGTATTTGCATTCAAGTAATTTTTTTCCCACTCTCTTATCTTTTTCCTTATTCCTTTTGCAACATAACCAAGATGTTGCAATTATCTCTCCTCAAGATAACCCAGGTATAGGTTGACCTACACCAAATCCATTTTTTGTTCTTGGGATGTGGATTGTTTTAGGTGTTTAAATTATTTTATTTGGTTCCCTCATCTACTTTCTTTATTTTTATTCCTAAAAATCGATGTATAAAATGGGCTTGAAATTCTATTTTCACACATAACATATCTCAAAATGATGTTAAACAAACATAAAGAGACTAATCAAGGCATACATCAAGCCCTCAATGATTCTAAAGAATTTATCAATGTCTAAGGATTCATTGTCAACATCTCCTTTTCTAGATCTTGTTAAGAAAGGATATATGTATCTTGACATTTCTTCTTCTTCTTCTTCTTGTTCTTCTTTGTGTAATCACCAAAATATGGTCATCTAGAATATAAGCCCCCTTTCTAGAATTTTTTTATAATTTATTAATCACTCACCTGTGATCAATTCCTCAAAAATTTATTTATTCAAGTACAACCTATGGTTTGGCCACCATATCATAAGTATTTTATTTAATTGAAAAAAATTATTCCCTTATAATTAAATAAAATTCCCAAAGTCCAACTTATTCTAAGTGTGCTCACATAAACTATTACTCCCATTTTAAAAATAAAAAGAAAGGTTTTTTTGTCTCACATGAGGTGTACACATTTCAAGGTGGGTAGAATCTTCATTCTCCTACACACATTTGTCACCTTTTTGAACTCTACCATTAATTTTAATTAGATGGAATTCTTGTGCACATGGATAACTCAAAATGCATCATTGACCTTTGATTAAACCTCTCTTGACTTTAAATATCAACTATCAATTTATGTTTAAAAGGAGGCATCTCTCCTCATTCACTCATCTAAGTCTTCTATGATAACATTATGTTGCAGGTTTTCTTAGTAATTTTGGAGCATTTGGAGCACTCATTGAGTATACATCTTGCATCTTCATTTTGTTTCTTGCACTGTAGCTTCATCATGTACTAGGTTAGATTTACTTTATGCCTATAGCTTAACTATAAGGTTTTGTGACACTTTCATTTTAACTAGCTTAGTTTGTAACTTACATTTCAAGTTAGTATATCTTGTATTTCATTACAATCACATTGTGATCCTTAGATGCTGGAACTCTATCTTTGGATGTCTCATTCGATGGTGCACCTAGCTAAGTTCATTTGAGAACCACAACACTACTATTTGCACCTTTTCACATCATAGCTACAGAGATATAAGACACATCTCAACTCTCCCTTTCCATGGGATTCTTTGGGAATAAGGGTTTATAGAAGTGTGTTAATCTTTTTGTATACACTTTTGGCACCCACTGTAGGGATAGACAACCTTGTCTAGATCTTCATTTTGCATTTGTTTCACATTTTTAGCTTCTTGTTTTGGATTTTATTTTTACAAAAGGAAATATTTTGCAATACTTTACCAGTATCATATGATACTTTTCTACTATATTGATATGACACATTGTCATTTTTCCTATCCTACTTCTTTATGCATTCTATCACACTTATATTCTACATATTATCACATTATTTGATATAGAGTATGTATATGCTACTTTAGTATGTTAGAAACACTAAATTAAAACAATCAAAAGCATCTGCATACTAATTTAACATAACTTCATGAGAGAAAGTGAAGTCCTCAAATGAGAATATGAGCCATGGATAGACTCTCTCAATGAGGATGATCACTTGATGTAGAGGTGTGTCTATAGCTAAGCTGGCTTGATTATGTATGTATGCTCAAATGCTCAAATGGGCTACAATGGAGGATTTTTGATAAATTTTGGTGAATGGATTTGATGTAAAAATGGCTTCTCAAAATGGCATAATGGCTTTACTTCTAGATTGTGTTAAAATGGCTTGGGAGAGGATTTCTTAAATAGGCAAAGGGCTTGAGGGATCGAGGGCTAGGATGCAAGGATGGGAAAAAGCTTATGGAAGGTTTAGATTGAATGAGAGGAGAGCACATGGATTTTGCTTCCTTACAACCAATCAGAGAGTGACACATGTCATAGAGTCATTGGTTAGAGCAAGAGGGGTTGAAGGGTCAAGAAAGGAGGCTCAAATCTCATAAAGACCCTCATAATGGCTTGTAAGAGAAATGAATGGGCTTGTAAGAGTCATTTATGGCTTTGTGGGCTTCATAAAGTTTTATGGTTGGGATATTTGTGAAAGAGTTGAGATATTTTGACTTGGGTTGGATTAAGAAAGTCTTAAGCTTGACTTAGGAATGTGCAAATGATTAAGGGTAGGATTAGAGATGGCTTAGGATTAGATTAGGGATGTTAGAGATGGGCAAGTGGATGGCATTTAATGAGGGTGGGTGAAGGAGGAGATATTTGTTGTCTTTGGCTTGGGTTAGCAAGTCTTAACCCATGTTTAGGGAATGTGAGAAGTTTAGAAGGGGATTACGATTAGGATTAAAGATAAGGATTGACATCTTCTAGAAGAGTCTAGGCTTTGGATGAGGATGAAGATTTTCTAGAAGAGTCTAGAACTTCCTAGGATGAGGATAAATAAGGTTTTTAGGAAATAAATAAAGTTTTATTTATTTCAAGGGTTTGGGTTGAGGAGATATTTATTAACATATTTTTAATAAACATGAGGATTAATAATTAATCTTAATTAAATATTTTGAGTTGGGATTAGGGGTAGGAAATGATGGGATTAGCCTTTAATCGAAATTAAAGAAGGATTATAAGATTTTGGAAGAGGTTAGTGGTCTTAAAGAAATTGGCCAAGTTTTGGGCAAAAAATAAATAAATTATTTATTTTGGGATTTTTGGTCAATTTATTAATTAAATAATTAATAAATAAGGAAATAATGTTTAAATAAGATTTAAGCATTTTTGGGAGGGATTCCTTAATTAAACATTTTTAATTAAGATAAAGGGATTTAATGGGATAAAAATAAATAAATTAATTAAATAATTAATTAATTAATTAATGATGATGTCATCAGAAACCTTTTTCAAAAAATAAAAATATTTTATTTTCTAAAGGATTTTTAGGTGTCTACATTTTTCCCCTCTTTGATGTGATGCCACAAGTGGCATGGCATCAAAGATAAGAAAATAAGATGCCCAAGGCTAGAGCAGAAGAGGAGAGAATGGACTGCGAGATGCTCCCTCAAGAAGGTGACAGGGAGAGAAAGCGAGGCTTGATGGCTTCTTGAAAAGTACAAGAATCTTGGTAGGTGGGAGGACGAAGAGTGGCTTAAGAAAAGAGGTTTAGTTAGCTCAAACTCTCACTATGGGAGAATGATTAAGGAGAATCAGATGCACAAGAGGAAGCAAGCTTAAGACTTTAGGGAAGGTGGAGGATGAAGGAATAGAGTGCTATAAAAAGGAATCTAGGATAAGGGAAGGGATGATGGGATGAGATAAAGCTGAGGCAATAGGATGTCAAAGAGTTAGATTGATGGAAGATGGGTGTCAGAGATCCCTAGGACTAGGATTTTGGATCTTGAAAGATGAGGCTTGGTGGATTGATTTGATGGGTGGATCCCTATGACTAGGATATGGTTGCACAAGCTGGGGTAAGAGAGACAAATGCTAGATATGGATGGGGGATAATGGAAATGAAGGGAATCCATTGAAGCTTTTTGAGCAGCAGGATACTTCAAAGAGAAGTTCCACCATGTAGTTGAGCACTAGATTTGCTATAGGACTGCTGGTTAATTACCAATGTTACCAAGAATGTCAAGGCCATGTCACCAACTATCCAAAGGATTGACAAACTAACTCAAAACAAACACACAAGGATTGCCTCAACATCACACATGAAACTCGAAGAAAACATCATGGAATCGACACTGGGTAACCCATAAGCAAAAAAAGAAACAAATGAAAGACTTGATCAAAACTGTATGCTCAGAGTGCCCCATTCGTAGCATACCATGATATGGAAGATTGTGGCAACCTTGAGGAGGGAACAAAAATATTGCTTGGAAAAGATATGTCAAGACCTAGAAGGGAAGATTCCAAATCAAAAGAAAGCAAAAATTCAAAAGAGAACCATTTGCCAATGAGATGGGTAGGACAAGGTACTAACGGACCAAGATTAGACATGGGGAAAGCTATATACTACAAGGATCTATCGGAGAGCACCTAAACTGGTGGATTTGGATGAGTGATGCACTTGGCAAGCTGAACTGAGAAGGATAACATGTTGATGATAAAAGATCTAGCTAAAGGATGCAGTGGAATAGCTAACCAAGATTTGTGCGATGTGTGCAAGATGCTGATCAAGGATGAACTGACACGAAAGCTTGATAGATACAATGGTACGAAGCTAAAGAGGATGTACAAGCTAATAGACCAAGATATGTTACAAATGTACAAGGTTGTTCATGTTGTGGTTTTTGTGAGATGGAAATGTTTTTGAAGGGTGAGATGTCTGTAATAGTTGATAGGTGGATAGGTAGATGGTTTGCAAAAAGCTTAAGTAAAAATGGGGTTCTTTGTGTGCATGTGATAGGATACAAACTAGGATATAAGCTTTGGTATATAATACAAGCTAGAATATGGTACAAGCTTTGGAAAAGATTTGGATATACAAGCTATGATAAAAGGGACAATACAAGATTTACAAGCTGGGGTACAAGATTTACAAGTTGAGGTACAAGATTTACAAGCTGTATAGGAGGTATTTACAAGCTTCATTAGATTTTGGATATTTGGTTGGAACACCAAGAGAACAAGCAGGTGTTTTATGGGATGGTGGGTGAATAGATGAGGGATAGGATAGTGATAGATAATGGATTAGTCTTAGCACACAAGGTGCCTAAATTACTAGGTTTTCACCAAGGTACCTATCCAAGGCACTTGAATTGCCAAGTTTTCACCATTGAACGCTTATTTCTCTTTACTATTTTTTTGTATTTTTCAAAAGTTGGGTATACCAAGGATCTTCAAGCATAGAACTTCTTGAGATGAATGATGTTAGTAAGATCATTCAAGAGTTCTCCTTCCAATGTAGATAGCTGATAGGCTTTGAAGCCAAAGGAGGCAGTGACAACATAAGGACCAAGCCAGGTAGGTTCAAACTTGCCTTTCTTTTCTCGATCAGCTTAGACTTTCATATTTTCTTTGAGGACCATGTAACCTAGCTGAAATTTTTGTGGAAGCACCTTCTTGTTGAAATTCCTTTTGAGATGAGTTTGATAGACTATGAGATGATCATAGGCTTGTTGTCGCTTCTCAGCTAAGAGATCTAGCTGGGTGAGCTGAGCTACTTTATATTCTTCATCTAATATTTGCCCTTGAAAAGATATGCGCAAGGAGGGAAGTTCAACCTCTATGAGTAGTGCTACTATGGCAACATAGACTAAGGAGTATGGAGTTGTGCCTATGGATGTATGAAAGGAAGTTCGATAAGCCCATAGGGCTAGATTTATTTATAGGTGCCAATTGCGGCTAGAATCATTGACAACTTTCTTTAGGATTTTGAGGAGGATTTTGTTAGTTGCCTCTGCCTGGACATTACCTTATGGGAAATATGGGCTAGAAAAGTAGTGATGGATGCGGAGGGAAGTGCATAATTCTTCCACATTGAGATTTTCAAAGTTACCTCCGTGGTCGGTAAAGATGGTGGATGGGATGTCGAAGCGGCAAACAATGTGGTACAAGATGAACTTGGAGACCTGAACTCCTGTAACTGAGAATAGGGGGACTTCTTCCACCCATTTAGTGAAATAGTATGTAGCTATTATTATCCATTTATGTCCATCAGATGAGAGAGGTGTGATAGTTCAAACTAGATCAAGGCCCCAACAAGTGAAAGGCCAAGGTGGTGTAATAGGCTATAGACCCTGTGCTGGAGTGTGCACAAGATTTGCGTGTTGCTGACATGGGAGACACTTTCTAACAAAGTCACAGGAGTCTTCTTCAATGGTAGGCCAATAGTAGCCTTCTCTAAGGATTTTTTGTGTGAGGACAATACCACTCGTGTGGGCACCGCAAAGTCTGGAGTGTACTTCTTTTAATGCCATTGCAGCCTCATTTTCATCTAAACATCGAGAGAGAGTATCATGATAACCCTGACAATATAGGGTATTGGCTATCATAACATAGCAAGATGATTTTCGGATGAGGTTTTGGCATTGGGTATGTGTGAGGTGAGGGGAGATGATACCATCTATAAGGTAAGTGTGAATCTTATGGTGCCAAGGGGATTGGGGACCAACCAAGATACAGACATGGTTTGAGTCATCATTCACATAGGCAGGTGTGACGAGCTGCTTGACTAAAAACTCATACTGCATAACCACTTTGAGAATTTCCAAGAGGAAGCCAATAGTAGCCATAGCATCTGCTGCTTTGTTCTGCATTTGACGCACTTGTGTAAACTGAATCTTTGTAAAATGCTAGGTTAGCTGAACAACTAGCTCTTTGTGGGGTAATAGCTTTTCATCTTTGGTTTGATATTCATTTAGGGCTTGCTTGATGATGAGGTGAGAATCGCCAAAGATTTGTAACTCAGTCATGTTCCATTCTGCAGCTATCTTTAATCTTACTATGAAAGCGTCATATTCAGCTATATTGTTGGTGCTAGGAATTGTAGCTTGAATTCTTTTGGAATGTAATCTCCTTTAGGTGTGACCAACAATATTCCTGCCCCTAATCCATGAGATGTATATGAGCCATCAAAATAAAGTTTCCATGGGGGTTGTTCTTCAATTAGATAGATATGCTCATCTGGAAATTTTGTGATCAAAGGATATGTATCTACTAGAGGTGCATCAGCTCGGTGATCTGCTATAGCTTGCCCTTTGATTTCCTTTCTGTCCACATATTGGATGTCAAATTCACTAAGGAGCATAAGCCATTTGGCCAAACAACCTCTAAGTGTTGTTCTAGAGAGCATATACTTGAGATGGTCGATCTTGGAGACTAGTTGGATGGTATGGCTTAGCATGTAGTGGTGAAGCTTTTGAGTTGAGAAAACAACTGCCAAACAAGCTTTTTCCATAGGAGTATAATTGAGTTCATAACCAACTAGGATTTTACTGATGTAGTAGATGGCTCTTTCTCTATCGTAGTCATCGAGTTGTGCATTGCTGATATGTACAAGATCAAGGGACAACCAAGAACTGGTGGAACCAAAATAGGGGGATTGATGAGATACTACTTGAGATGGTTGAAGCTGCATTGACATAAATGATCCCACTTGAAGTTTTCATCTTTCTTCAATAAATGTGCAAATGGTGTACACTTATCTACAAGCTAGGAGATGAAGCGTCAAATGGATTGAAGCTTTCCCTAAAGACTGTGAAGTTGTCACAGTGTCTGTGGAGGAGGCATGTCTAAGATAGCCTTGACCTTCTTGGGGTCAATCTCTATACCTCTTTTAGAAACTATAAAGCCTAGAAGCTTGCTAGATGTGACCCCAAAGACACATTTCTCAGGATTTAGCATGAGATGATATTTGGCTAACCTATCAAAGACTTTCTCCAGGTCAGCAAGATGATCCATGAAGGTGTGAGATTTAACCAAGATATCATCCACATAATCCTCCAAAATGCTATGGATAAGATCATGGAAAATGGCTGTCATAGCTCTTTGATAGGTAGCCCCAGCATTCTTTAGGCCAAAAGGCATTATGTTGTAGAAAAAGGTTCCCCAAGGGGTAGTGAATGTTCTCTTATGCTAATCCTCTTCTGCAGTCTTGATTTGATTATAACCAAGAAAATCCATCCATGAGGGACAGAATTTCATGTCCAGTTGTAAGGTCTAGAATCATATCTATGTTGGGTAAGGTAAAATCATCTTTTGGACAAGCTTTGTTAAGATCTCTAAAATCAGTGCAAATTTTGATGTCACCAGAAGGCTTAATGATGAGGACCATGTTGGAGATCCACTATAAGTAGTCGATAGGTTAGATAACCTTAGCAGCTAACATTCTGTCTAATTCAACTTTGACCAATAATGCCACCTTGGGGTGCATTTTTCTAAGCTTTTGTTTGATGGGCTTGATCTTTTGATCGACTGCAAGATGATGAATACAAGCTTTGGATCAAGTCCTAGCATGTCCTGATATGACCATACAAATTGACCAATGTTCTCTCTTAAGACCTCAAAGAAGAGGTTAGCTTGGTCTTGTGATAGGGATGCAGAAATGTGAACAAGTCTGGGGATCTCTGAAGAACTGATGTTGACTTCTCTAGTATCCTCAATTAGAATGGAAGACATCTCTAGTCGATTATCTTGAGGAGGCAATGCTAAATCCTCATGTTCTACTTGTGACTCTAGATTTTCTTACTGAGGGGTTCTCTTTGTTACCTTAGCTAGTCTTAGATTCACCTTAGTTCTAGTTTTGGGTGTATTGAAACTAGGTTGGGGATTTTCTCCAAAGTACCCCTTTGGATCTAGCTTATAGATATAGGCAGAATCTGGCTTTGTTTTCTTGTGAGGAGTTTCAGCTCCCATGAATCTTAGAAGTGCTTCCTCTGATGTGAACTCATCAATGTGTATGATGCTTGGTTGGTCCTAATCTATGAGTTGTGGATGGGCAAGTGGTAGGTCAATGAAATGGATAGATAGTTCTTGGAGAATAGAGTCTTTGAGGAAGATTTGGTCTAGGATATCATCGTAGGCTCTCTTTTCAACTTTCTCAGGAATGTCTTTGATTTCAACAAGGCCATGGTGAATGTTAGAAAAAGTGTGACCATTCTCATTGGTGCCCCCAGTTGTGGGTATACCAAAGCCAAGACCTGACTTTAATTCCCACTTGTGTGCATCAATGGGCCACTGCATGCTCTTTCTTCTGGTCCTAGACCACCACCTTGGTAGTTCCATTTGTCAGTGATGAGCTTATGTTCTTTGGGATACTTTTGGCTGAAGTGATCAAGGCATGCTTGATTTCTTGGAGGTGCATCCTTATGTAACCAATTGTTGATATCTGGAGTGAGCTCCTCATGATGTTAGTAGGATTAGTCAAGAGTTCTCCCTCTGGTATAGATAGATGATAACCTCCAGAGCCTAAGGTGGCAGTGACAATAGAAGGACCAAGCCAAGTAGGTTCAAACCCTCCTTTCTTTTCTCGACTAGCTTGGACTTTCATATTTTCTTTGAGGACCATGTCGCCCAGCTGAAAGTGTCTTGGAAGCACCTTCTTGTTGAAATCCCTTTTGAGATGAGTTTGATAGACTATGAGATGATCATAGGCTTATTGTTGCTTCTCATCTAAGAGATCTAGCTGGGTGAGCCGAGCTACTCTGTATTCTTCATCTGATATTTTCCCTTGCAAAGATATGTGCAAGGAGGGAAGTTCAACCTCTATGGGTAGTATTGCTTTGACACCATAGACTAAGGAGTATGGAGTTATGCCTGTGGATGTATGAAAGGAAGTTTGATAGGCCCATAGGGCTGGATTTATTTGTAGGTGCCAATCGCGGCTGGAATCATTAACAACTTTCTTTAGGATTTTGAGGAGGGTTTTGTTAGTTGCCTCTGCATGGCCGTTACCTTGTGGGAAATATGGGCTAGAAAAGTGGTAATGGATGTGAAGGGAACTGCATAATTCTTCCATGTTGAGATTTTCAAAGTTACCTTTGTGGTTGGTGAAGATGGTGGATGGGATGCCGAAGCGGCAAACAATGTGGTACAAGATGAACTTGGAGATCTAAACTCCTATAGCTGAGACTAGGGGGACTGCTTCCACCCATTTAGTGAAATAGTTTATAGTTGTTATTATCCATTTATGTCCATCAGATGAGAGAGGTGTGATAGTTCCAACTAGATCAAGGCCCCAACAAGCGAAAGGCCAAGGTGGTGCAATAGGCTATAGATCCTATACTGGAGCATGCACAAGATTTGCATGTTGCTGACATGGGAGACACTTTCTGACAAAGTCAAAGGAGTCTTCTTCAATGGTAGGCCAATAGTAGCCTACTCTAAAGATTTTTCGCACAAGGAAAATACCACTTGTGTGGGCACTGCAAAGTTCAAAGTGTACTTCTTTTAATACCATTGCGGCCTCATTTTCATCTAAACATCAAGAAAGAGTATCATGATAACCCCAACGATATAGGGTATTGGCTATGATAACATAGTGGGATGATTTTTAGGAAAGGTTTTGGCATTGGGTACGTGTGAGGTGAGGGGAGATGATAGAATCTTTAAGGTAAGCATGAATCTCATGGTACCAAGGGGATTGGGGACCAACCAAGATACAAACATGGTTTGAGTCATCATTCATAGAGGCAGGTGTGAGGAGCTGCTTAACTAAAAACTCATACTGCATAACTGCTTGGGGAATTTTCCAAGAGTGAGCTGATAGTAGCCATAGCGTCTGTTGCTTTATTCTTTATTCGAGGCACTTGTGTAAACTAAAGCTTTGTAAAATGATGGGTTAGCTAATCAACTAGCTCTTTGTAGGGTAATTGCTTTTCATCTTTGGTTTGATATTCATTTAGGGCTTGCTTGATGATGACCTAAGAATTGCCAAAGATTTGTAACTCAGTGATGTTCCATTCTGTAGCTATCTTTAATCCTGCTATGAGAGCCTCATATTTAGCTATATTGTTGGTGTTGGGGAATTATAGCTTGAAGGCTTTTGGAATTTAATCTCCTTGAGGTGTGACCAACAATATTCCTACCCCTAATCCATGAGATGTATATGAGCCATCAAAATAAAGTTTTCATGGGGGTTGTTCTTCAATTAGATAGATATGCTCATCTGGAAATTTTGTGATCAAAGGATATGTATATACTAGAGGTGCATTAGCTAGGTGATCTACTATAGCTTGTCCTTTGATTGTCTTTCTGTCCACATACTAGATGTCAAATTTGCTAAGGAGCATAACCCATTTGGCCAAATGGCCTGTAAGTGCTGTTCTAGAGAGCATATACTTGAGAGGATCGATCTTGGAGACTAGTTGGATGGTATGACTTAGCATGCAGTGGCAAAGCTTTTGAGTTGAGAAAATAATTGCCAAACAAGCTTTTTCCATAGGAGTATAATTGAGTTCATAACCAACTAGGGTTCTATTGATTTAGTAGATGGCTCTTTCTCTACCGTAGTCATCAAGCTATGCTAGAAGTGCCCCTAGAGTAGTAGGCATTGTTGATATGTACAAGATCAAGGGACAATTAGGACCTGGTGGAAACAAGATAGGGGGATTGATGAGATACTGCTTGAGGTGATCAAAGATGCATTGACATAAAGGATCCCACTTGAAGTTTTCATCCTTCTTCAGTAAATATGCAAATGGTGTACACTTATCTACAAGCTGGGAGATGAAGCATCAAACGGATTGAAACTTTCTCTGAAGAGTGCGAAGCTATCGCAGTGTTTGGGGAGGAGGCATGTCTAAGATAGCCTTGACCTTCTTGGGGTCGATCTCTATACCTCGTTTAGAAACTATAAAGCCTAGAAGCTTTTCAGATGTGACCCCAAAGACACATTTCTTGGGATTCAGCATGAGATGATATTTGGCTAACCTATCAAAGACTTTCTCCAGGTCAGCAAGATGATCCATGAAGGTGTAAGATTTAACCAAGATATCATCCATATAATCCTCAAAAATGTTATGGATAAGATCATGGAAAATGGTTGTCATAGCTCTTTGATAGGTAGCCCCAACATTCTTTAGGCCAAAAGGCATCATGTTGTAGCAAAAGGTTCCCCAAGGGGTAGTGAATGTTGTCTTATGTTGATCCTCTTCTACAACCTTGATTTGATTATACCTAGAAAATCCATCCATGAGGGATAGAATTTCATGTCTAGCTGTAAGGTCTACAATCATAATGTTGGGTAAGGGAAGATCATCTTTTGGACAAGCTTTGTTAAGATCTCTAAAATCAGTGTAGATTCTAATGTCACCAGAAGGCTTAGTGATGGGGACCATGTTGGAGATCCACTCTGAGTAGTCGATAGGTCAGATAACCTTAGCAGCTAACATTCTTTCTAATTCAGCTTTGACTAGTAATGCCACCTTGGGGTGCATTTTCTAAGCTTTTGTTTGACGAGCTTGATCTTTGGATTGACTAAAAGATGATGAACTACAAGCTTTGGATCAAGTCCTGGCATGTCCTGATATGACCATGCAAATTGGCCAGTGTTCTCTCTTAAGACCTCAAAGAGGAGGTCAGCTTGGTCTTGTGATAGGGATGCAGTAATGTGAACAAGTCTGAGGATCTCTGAAGAACTGATGTTGACTTCTCTAGTATTCTCTATTAGAATAGAAGACACCTCTAGTCGATTATCTTGAGGAGGCAATGCTAAATCCTCATGTTGTACTTGTGACTCTAGATTTTCTTGTTGAGGGGTTCTCTTCACTGCCTTAGCTAGTCCTGGATTCACCTTAGTTCCAATTTTGGGTGTATCAGAAATAGGTTGGGGATTTTCTCCAAAATACCCCTTGGGATCTAGCTTATAGATATAGGTAGAATCTAACTTTGTTTGCTTGTGAGTAGTTTCAGCTCCCATGAATCTCAGAAGCACTTCCTCTAATGTGAACTCATCAATCTATATGATGCTTGGTTGGTCCCAATCTATGAGTTGTGGATGGGCGAGTGGTAGGTCAATGAAATGGATGGATAGTTCTTTGAGAACAAAGTCTCCAAGGAAGATTTGGTCTGGGATATCATCATAGGCTCTCTTTTCAACATCCTTAGGAATGTCTTCAATTTTGACAAGGTTGTGGTGAATGTTTGAAAAAGCATGACCATTCTCATTGGTGCCCCCAGTTGTGGGTATGCCAAAGCCAAGACCTGACTTTGATTCCCACTTGTGTGCATCAATGTGCCACTGCATGCCTCTTTCTTTTGGTCCTAGACCACCACATTGGTAGTTCCATTTGTCAGTGATGAGCTTATGTTCTTTGGGATACTTTTGGCTGAAGTGATCAAGGCGTGCTTGATTTCTTGGAGGTGCATCCTTATGTAACCAATTGTTGATATCTGGAGTGAGCTCCTCATGAAGAGGGATTTTTGAGGATACAAAGGTTGTTGGGCCAAACTATTTGTATCGTGGAGGTGGAATATCCTTAGCTTTGTGATATGTCGGTCATCTATGGGCGTGTGGATCAAGTGGGAGTGCCCCGATAGCAAATGCATCTGACAGAATATACTCTCCATAGCCGTTGTTGTTGATCTTCACGGTAGATAGGGTGGAGGCGAGGATGGTTTTTGGGTCATTACAACTGTGGGATGAGCTAGTGATTGTTGTGCCGATATCAATTCCAGGGAAATAGTTTGTATATGAAGCTTCAACCATATTGCAGTAAGAAAAGTGTTCTATATCGGCATGAATGGTTACCTCAGTGCCCTAATGCAGAAACTTGATGCACTGATGGTAAGTGGATGGAATGGCTTTCATGGCATGAATACATGGGTGACCAAGGAGGATGTTAAATGGTAGGTTTAGATCAATAACATGGCAGTGTGTTTTTTGGATGACTGGCCCAACCTTAATTGGTAGCAAAATAGTTCCTTCTATGGCTCTTTCCAAGTTGTCATAAGCTTTGATGGTGATAACCTCACTGATGATATTTGCCTTAGTATACCCAGCTTGTTTTATGAATTTTAGGGTGCAAATATTCAAGGCTGATCCATTATCTATCATTACTCTTTTTATGGAAAAATTGGATACCATGATGGCTATGCAAAGCAAAAGGGTGTGATCTGGCTCGACCATGGGTATGTTAGTGGGTTTGAATGATAGGGCACATGAGGAGGATAGGTGTCCAATGAGATTACAAAAATTAGTAATGTTGATATCTAAAGGGACACAAGATTCTATGAGAGCATTGTCAAGGATGTTTTTGTACACAGGACTAGTGTGAAGAAGGTCTAAAATGAAGATTTGGGCTGGCATGTTCCTGAGGTGTTCCAAGCTATTGTATTGGCTTTTGGATGGAGTTGATGATACTGCTGGGGTTGATAGTGCTGATGGGACTGATGGGGCTGCGATGTTCAATTGTGCTCTTCTAGTGGTGATTGCACACTGATTGTTTGGGCCTTGGATATTGATAACATTGACAGAAGGCTCTTTTTCAGATATACAACTGATGAGGTTACCATAGCCTATGTAGGATGAAGTGTAGTCAATCTTCTTCCCATGTTGTTGGTTTGGCTGGTGGTTGTTGGTATTGTTGTTATTTGTTTGGATAGGTGCTTTTCCAGGATTTTAGTTGTTGTGAGGAAGAAAAGCAATTTGATAGATCTATAAGCCTACATTGGGAGAGGTTTGGGCACCAACGGTGATTTCTTTCCAATCAATGAGGTCCTGCACATAATCTTTCAATTTCATGCATTTGAGGGTGGTGTGACCTTTTACCCTATGAAATTTGCAAAACTCATTGTCTTTGTACCATGCAACTTTGGATTGGTCTGGGTCAATTTGCTGGGTAGGAGGAAATTTGATGAGGTTTTCCTTAGTCAATTTCTCAAAAATGACATCCAATGGATCACCAAGGGGTGTATAGTTTCTAGGTGCAGGTTGGAACTTAGGCTTTGGTCCTATAGCTACATTGATGGAATTAGCTTGATTGCTAGACCCTTGAAAGTTGGGTTTTGAATTGTGGCTTTGATAGCTTTGGTGATTCTACTATTGGTAGTTGATAGCTTGTTGATTGTTTGATTGATACAGTGGGTTGGACTAATTTTGGGAAGGACCAACAATATTCACATGTCTCATATCAGTAACCCTATCTATTGCAACATGCTTGTTTTTTTTCCAATACCTAGACTTGTCATTTGAATATGTTTGATTTTGGTTGGCTTCCTTGTAAATCTTGACCACACCATCTTTAATGAGTCCTTGCTCAAGGATCATTCCTTTCTCTTTGATATCTTTGTAGGTTTGTAAACAGTTCATGGTCATGTGGTGAGCCAAGCTAGGATGGGCATTATCAATAAAAAATTTCACCAAATGATGCTCTGGCAAGGTGCAAGATATGTGAGTGGTAAGGGTTTGCCATCTTTGTAGATATTTGGGAAGGCTTTCTCCACCTTTTTTCTTAGTGTGGACAAGATCAACTACTGATAGTTCTATTTCGACAAGATGGGCATATTGGGCTACAAATGCCTTAGATAGTTTAGAAAAGTTTTTAATTGTGCCATATGGGATTCTATAAAACCATTCAAGAGCTGGTCCGACCAAGCTTTTGGGAAAGCGACACAAGAGGAAGACATCACTATATGCCACTTCTTGGTAGTGCATGTAAAATTCTTTGATATGTGTGACAGGGTCTCCTTTTCCTCTGAATTTGTCAAACTTGGGTATCTCAAAGTCTTTGGAAAATGGTGTCATGGTAATGGCTCTGTCAAATGGGTAAGGAAACACATTCTCAAACTTGAAGGTTTTTGGATCATTTCCCTCTTGGATGTTCTTCAAAGCTGTCTTCATGGCTTCCCATTCTAAATTAATGGGTGATGGTTGGGGTGCCCCCAATGTAGGAATGTCGTGAGGTAGGTATGTGCTAGATGGGGCAATGGAATATGGATGGCTTTGAGGTATGGGCTGGTAGGGATTGTACATGTCTTGGGCAACTAAATGGTGTATGATGGGTTGCTGAGGTGGAGGTGGCACTTATTGTTGCATGTGTTGTGAGGCTTGCTGTTGATATTGGATTTGAGGTTGGGATTGAGGAACATAAGTTAGTTGTGGGATAAATAGAATTCTTTGTGGAGGTAAGGTATAAGATGGTTGTGAAGCTTGGGGAAAGGATCTGGGAGCTTGTGGAACTTGACTTTGGATTTGAGGAGTTTGACCAATATATGTGGGTTGTGTCCCCATTCAGGAAGATATCTACATGGCAAAAGAGGCCAAGTAATTGGTGGTTGGTGGTGGTAGATTTCCTCCTAGAAGTGGCATAGAAAAATAGTTAGTAATAGGAGGTAATGGATTAGTTCACAATGGAGGTGGTGGGAATTGAAATCTTGGAAATGGAACTGATGGGGTTTGATAGCTTGGTGGCTAGATTTGAAAGCTTGGTAGAGTGGTGGCAGGAGCTTGGGTCACTTGAGAGCTTGGCAGAACATTGATAGTAGCTTGTGGGGTTTTATAGCTTTGTGGAGTGAGGGCAGTAGCTTGTGGATTTGTGGCTGATGGCACTGAGCTCCAAGGACCTAGTGAAAATGATGGAATTGTGCTCTGAGTTGAGGTAAACAAGCTGGGGGTGATGAAAGGTTGATTACTTGGCCCCATGGGTGGCATCTTGATTGTATATTGCCGAGGTTGGCCAAAGATGCTAGTACTGATTCAGTAGATGGGTGGATTTAGAAGGCTGGGTTGTAGAGCAGCAACAACAATAGTGAAGGGAGTGAATGATGAGGTGTTTTGGGTGAAGGGGGTTTGGGATGGAGTGGTATGGACCAATGGTGGAGTGGTGGTGGCTGGATTGGCTTGCAGAAGGGAGATTTCAACTTGAGTGGAGGCTGGTATGTTTGGGTCTATTGGATCATAAGGATTGGCTTGAGGCTCTTCTTTTGGCACATATTTAGGATAATATGAATCATAAGAGCCTATTGGGAGTGGTAGTTGTCCAAACAATAGGTGAGATGGATCTGATAAGGGAGGAGGTCTTCCAAAGTCCAAGGCTCCTATATTGTCCCTTCGAAAGTTAGCCATGATTGTTTCTTTTTTCTTGTCTATAATGGCATTCACCAATACTGCATTTCCTTGTTGGTTCATGAAAGCTTCAATGTCAGTAGGTGATGGTATAGTGGTCTTTGTGCTGAAGGATGGTCGAGTGCTCAAGGGGAGTGATGCTATTTGATCCAAATGATAGGGTTCCATTGTTTCTTTCTTCTTCTTGGCTAAGCGAGTGATGGGTGGCATGAAAATGTTCTTAGGGATGAGATGCAACAATGCTGATGGATGTAAAGGGGGAAGGCTTTTCTATGCAAATGATTTCCTAGGTTGAGGAAAAGCTATATGACAAACCTAAGGAGGATTGGGTTGGGGATTCTAACTTCAAAGATATGTTGCCAAAGCATGAAAGGTCTTCTTTCATATGTGCAAGCTTGGTGGTGATTGTGTCAACTTTAAGGATAGACTGATGATCCTTTAGGAAAAACATGATATTGACCACTTGTGGATCCCAACCTTTGGCTCAAGGTGATGAGGGATAACAAGTGACAAAGCTAAATTACCATAGACAAAGCTCTGTCAGATGGATAACCCTGGTGAGGCTAGTGGATTTGCAAGATGGTAGGAATGGAAAACCTTTGGCAAGGTGACAACAATTTTGAAGGCTTGGATGTGAAAATTGGGCTTTTTGGGATGCTAGCTAGGTTTGAGGGGATTGGTTTGATTCTAAGGAAAAGACCTAGATGAGATGGATGAGCTAAAATGATTTAAAGGGATAACCTAGAATGGTTGGCTTTCCTAAAAAGATGACTATAAAGTGAAACTTATGCAAGAAGATGTGGAAAAACAAGGGGGCCTAATCATAGAAATCATGCCTAGTTGGTAAGACATAAGCAAGGTTAACTCCTGGATGCTTGCTAAATTTGATAGTACGATCTAACCAGGCATCTTGACAGGTTTCATTGGTCGCTTTGTCTTCTGCTTTGTGGAGTTTGGCGATTTGAGGGCTTGGTGTTACTTCCTTTCTCTTGGCTGAAATTTCTTGGTATGCCTAAGAAATCTTGAGTTTGGCTTTGTGAAACTTCTGTTTGGGTTTGGGTTGTTCTGACATAAATTCCTAAATCTTCTTGGCTTTGAGAGATCTTGGTTGTTTTGCTTCAACATGTTCAACTTCTAAAACAGACAGTGACTATGCTAAGTGTGCCCTAAGCTAGGATTGACCAAGTTTGGCAAACATTCATTCAACATGTAAAAGATCAAGCAATAGATAGAAACAACCAGATAGAAGTTAGTGATTCTTAGAAGATAGTAATTGTGTTGTGGAGTGTGTATGTTTTAAAAATGTTTTGAGCAGTCACTTAAAACACATTAACATCCTAGATGGTTGTCTACAAGGCTGATAGTTGGTTTAGCTAGGGAGTCCTCGATATACCCGAGGTATGTGAGGCCCAAATCTGTAGATGAAACCAAAACAATGTCACACAGCTGAGAGGAGCAGTAACCCACTTCTCCTCTTTCACTTCTCAAGGGTATAAAGTTCCTTGAGGCTTAGCTCGAGTGACAAAATCTTGATCCCAAGAGAGGTGTCTTTGGATTCACCTCCCAATCTTTATACTCTACCAAAATGTTGGAGTTGAGGTTGTCCCAAGGGGTGATGAAATCCCCAAGCAAGCCTCCTAAAAGCTAAGACAAGATTTTAGATCCTAATCTTATGCACCCAAGATGGCCTCAAAAGACGAAAAGGGGAGAGAAGAATTGGATGATCTTGGGCTAAAAGACAGAGTTCTTTTTCAACTGATGCTTTAAGTTTTCTGATCTAGACCTTTTGAAAACACACATGATTTAAGATGCAAAGGTTCAATTCCAATTTGAAATGCGCCAACAAAAGAGAAGTGATTGAAGAATGAATACACCAAGAAGATTTAGGGTCAACAAATAGTAAACTCGCATGCCCGGAGGCCCTCCACGTCAAGTATCAATTGATTTTCTTTAAGGCATTCAAGATTGAGTGTGAGTTTGTTCTAAGCCCAAAAAAAAGATGTGTGTAAAGCTCAATTTCAAGCACACACCCAGAGGCCCTCCATGTCAAGATTTGTTCAATTTTTATGCCCAAATGAAGTGTTAGCAAGACTAATGTGCATTCAAGAAATTTTCTATCTTAGAAAAAACCAATAAAAACTCAAGTGAGTGGAATTTAATTTTTGTGGAGCACTTAAAACCTTCTTAGATAGGCCCATCCCCATATATGGAATTGATATTGCAACCAATGGTTAGAATGATGGGTGATTAAAGAGGGTGAATCCAACAACAAATTCACTCAAAGTGTCTTTATTTGTTTTTATAACTTAGAAAGTTTCTAAAATGTGGATTCTTTTTATGCCCCAAAAGATGGTTATTTGATCTATGGCATTCAAGATTGGATTTTTTGTTTTAATCATGCATTTATTAAAAAAAAAAAAAACTTGATTTTAATCCATGGAACTCAAGAGTGATTTTAGCAACATGCATTCAAAGACATGTGATTAAACATTCAAATTTTTTCCTTTGAGCATTCAAGATTGAGATTTTGCATGTTGTTTTAAGAACTTTGAAGTGATTTGTTTTAACCTTAGATCATTCAAGATTGTTTTGGACTCAAAAGTGAAAATGACTCTTTGGACTTTGGTTTTCATTCAAAATTTTGTGTTCTAGTTTGCATGTTTTAAGCCGAAAAATGATATTCCTAGATTGTTTTGATGCATGAAAAACCTAAGAAACATTCAAGATTTTGCAACAAGACATTTGTTTGGAACAAATAACAAAGCTTTTTAGGAAAATTTTGGCAACCATTTAGGACTCTTATTTTTCATGAGATTTTTAAAAGAACTTTAAAATATTTGCAAATGAGGTTCATTTTATCCTTGATTGACACTTTGAGTTTGATTTAGATTTTAGTGTGCACTTAGTGTTGATTTTGAACCTTTTGAAATGGAAACTTGAAGTTCTTTTTAAATTTCCAAAAATGAAGTGTTCCTAAATTTACATGAATGCATCTAAAACCTTGATGTTGCAAGGATGCAAATGATTGGATTGGTTAAGTTTCACTTGTTAAAAGATTTTTTTTTTTTTTTTGCAAATTTTTAGTTTTTTAATGGATTTAAGTATGATTTGGGGGTTCATTTTAAGCACTTAAAAAAAAGTGTGTATGATTTTTCTTCCTTAAAAAAAAAAGGCCAAGAGCCCTCAAGAAGAAGAAGAATATAGACAAGAAGAGGAAGAAGAATTCCAAGTGCTTCGTCCACCTATAATCTTGAAAAATCTGCAAACACTATGAGATAGACTATGAGTTCCTTTGTCTTCTTCATGGTCATGTGGACCTACAAAACCAATTTATACAATCTTACCAATCACAAAAATAAGAAAAATTAGTCAAAATCAGCAAATGATATACAAAACTTGACTAAAAAAGCTAACAAAGATGACCCATGCAAGGTCCCATCGGACGTGCCAAAATGTATATGCTACTTTAGTATGTTAGAAACACTAAATTAAAACAATCAAAAGCATTTGCATACTAATTTAACATAACTTCATGAGAGACAGAGTGAAGTATTCAAATGAGAATATGAGCCATGGATAGGCTCTCTCAATGAGAATGATCACTTGATGTAGATGTGTGTCTAATAGCTAAGATGGCTTGATTATGTATGTATGCTCAAATGCTCAAATGGGCTTCAATGGAGAATTTTTGATAGATTTTGGTGAATGGAATTGATGTAAGAATGGCTTCTCAAAATAGCATTATGGCTTTACTTTCTAGATTGTGTTAAAATGGCTTGGGAGAGGATTTCTTAAATAGGCAAAGGGCTTGAGGGAGCAAGGGCTAGGATGCAAGGATGGGAAAAAGCTCAAAGCTCATAAAGACCCTCATAATGACTTGTAAGAGCAATGAATGGGCTTGTAAGAGTCATTTATGGCTTTGTGGGCTTCATAAAGTTTTATGGTTGGGATATTTGTGAGAGAGTTGAGATATTTTGACTTGGGTTGGATTAAGAAAGTCTTAAGCTTGACTTAGGAATGTGCAAATGATTAAGGGTAGGATTAGAGATGGCTTAGGATTAGATTAGGGATGTTAGAGATGGGCAAGTGGATGGCATTTAATGAGGGTGGGTGAAGGAGGAGATATTTGTTGGCTTTGGCTTGGGTTAGCAAGTCTTAACCCATGTTTAGGGAATGTGACAAGGTTAGGAGGGGATTAGGATTAGGATTAAAGATAAAGATTGACATCTTCTAGAAGAGACTAGGCTTTGGATGAGGATGAAGACTTTCTAGAAGAGTCTAGAACTTCCTAGGATGAGGATAAATAAGGTTTTTAGGAAATAAATAAAGTTTTATTTATTTCAAGGGTTTGGGTTGAGGAGATATTTATTAAAATATTTTTAATAAACATGAGGATTAATATTTAATCTTAATTAAATATTTTGAGTTGGGATTAGGGGTAAGAAATGATGGGATCAGCCTTTAATCGAAATTAAAGAGGGATTATAAGATTTTGGAAGAGGTTAGTGGTCTTAAGGAAATTGGCCAAGTTTTGGGCAAAAAATAAATAAATAATTTATTTTGGGATTTTTGGTCAATTTATTAATTAAATAATTAATATATAAGGAAATAATGTTTATATAAAATTTAAACATTTTTGGGAGGGATTCCTTAATTATATATTTTTAATTGAGATAAAGGGATTTAATGACATAAAAATTAATTAATTAATTAATTAAATAATTAATTAATAAATGATGATGTCATCAGGGACTTTTTTCATAAAATAAAAATATTTTATTTTCTAAAGGATTTTTAGGTGTCTACAGAGTATTGTACTAAGAAGAATTGTTATCTAGATATATGGGGAAGGATCATATAATACTATTGTAGATAGAAGTATTACCCAATCTATTTCACTTAGATAATTTGGTTTCTAGATTATATTTTCCTCTTTAAAATTTGCATTTCAAATTTTTGGTTTTCCTAACAAGTAGTTTTATAGGGTACTTATCATATTTCACTAATCCTTTTATGCCCTAACTCTCTTTATTTTGTAGGTGTTCCTACTTGGTCATTTACTAAGAACCTTGCTAAAAATTACAAAAAGGGCTACTAACATTGTTGTAGGGCTACCCAATAAAAAGATAGAGAAGAAAAATGAAAAAGAAGAAGACCACGCCTCTTTTATTTCATTGCATATATGACATATAATAGTTTCTTTCTTGTCTTAGGCACATAAAACCTATTAATAGTGGTTCATTGTTGGTAGGAGAATATGCTCTTCACATTTTAGGTGAGTTTGAAATCTTGAGCCTTCAATATTGAATCGAGAAAGTGGGTGGGATACTCCACTCCTTAGTGGTTTTAATTAACTTGCTTGGTATGTTTGGTGCAAACATTAGGGAGTAGGAGAGTATGTTATTCACTTTTTAGGTGAATTAGATCTTGATCTCCTTGGTGTGGATCCATTTTGTTAATCTCCTAGTGAGATTCATACCTTTAGAGGGCCTTCTATTGGTGGAAAGATACCAATAAGAACTTCTTAAAGTGTGAACAAGAAAAACCCAACTGACCCAACCTGCTACAATCACAAACCCCTTAACAAATGCCAAATCCTTGGGAAGCATAAAACTTGATTTCACTTAATGAAAGTAATTATGAAATTGGGACCATGAGGAAATCACTAGGTAGGTATGCTTAAGGTACCCTTGTGGCCATGAGGTTCATTATTAAGTCTCATATCAGGGAACAAGGGGGATGTTGCAAATGGGACCCTTACTAGACACCCTAGGATTTAGAGGCCACCCTTTTTAGCTACTCAATATCTTGGTACAAGGATCAATCCTCATGGACTACCTAGATCACCCTAGGATTTACTCACCATATGAGTCTCTTTAGTTGTATTAATATAACCTCCATGACAAAGACAATAACTATTATGGGAAACCACTTTTTTTGATTCTTAGGGGTATCAAGTTGTGGGCTAATTTACTAAGTAATGAACTGTGACCTTTAGGTAGATATTGCTTGGAATTTTTTTGACTTGTGATATAAATGTGGAAATATATTTAACATACACATGATGGTAGTCTTCACTAGATTTTTTCTTTATAAACCTCCCAAGTATTTTTAATTGAAAGTTTGTGTTGTCCCTTGTCCAATTGCTTGAAGAAGTGTGTTTGTGCCACAAATTTCTTTCAAAACATTATATTGTTGTTACACATTGGAGAAGAACTCTATTATACCTATCAAGTTATTCAAACAAGTGAAAAATTAGAATTAAATATACTATAAGAATGAATGTTGATTACATTCCTTTAGGGGAGTATCCTAAGCATTAGAGAGTATTGACATGTTGCATTCATTATTGTGTTTATAATTGATGTTAACATTGCATTATTTCTATGAAAACTGATAGAGTAACAAAAAAAGAATGAGGTTTTATGGAATATGTATTGATGATCAAGTCAAACATAGTTAAGTATGTATTCCAAAATGTATCCTAATGATGTGGATAAGTGTGCATAAAGAGATTCCAAGACATGCAAAAGATATGCATGATTTACAAAAGACACTAAGTAGACATGGTACTTGATAAGTGGTTTTTGATTATTGATTTACATCTCCTAACTAAAATATAAATGGAGTACATGTAGTTAGAGAGTGATATTAGATAGCCTAATGATGATATTGGTAAGTGTGCAAGGCCTAAGGTTGTACATGTAGAAAGTTATAAAGAATGTGAGCTGATTGTGCTATGTAATTATAAAATAATTGTATTATCTTCATATGGTCCTGTCATAATTAATTGGGAAAGCCTCAAGGCTGACTTAAGGAATTATTTTGAGGATATGGGATAAGGAAGATTATTTTCCTTTTGATGAAGTAAGAAATAGATGTGTGATTTATGTATGAAGTGTGAATTGTGCAAGTGATATGTGAAGTTCGTAAATGTGTGTAAGCAATTGAAGGGATTATTTAGATACAAAATTGGTGATATGGTATTGAGATCAATAGTGGATACATCTAGTCAAGAGAATAGAGGAGCTGAATTTATTCCATTTATATTATTATAAAAGGAATAATACATAGAATAGTTGGACATTGAGTTCGGTGGTCTTTCCCTCGAAGGTTTTTGGATGGTGGGTCCATCTACCCTCTACAACTCCTAACAAGGTTGGAATCTTCTAATAGGGATCCAAAGTCTCCTAACACAAACTAATATGTAATAAATGTATTTCATTAGCTCCTAACAAAGTGCATACTCTTGCAAGGAACATTGACATTAGTACATCATTTTGTGGGTACCATCCCCATCGTAGTTTTCCCTTTGATTAGGGGTTTTCCTAGTAAACATATCTAGTACATTATTGTGTATGAGTATCTTGTTATGGTTTCTAATTATATTGTTCCCATTCTTAAGGATTAATAAGGTTGATAAGTTTTTTAATAGTTGGATAATTTATTCACTCCCCCCTCCCTCTTAGTTATCTTGGTGGAATTTACTTTCTAACAATTTGCATTAGAGCCTTAGGTCCTTGAAGAAAAATCTTAATAGCTTTGGGAGATCAATGATGGGTCATTTCAGAAAAGAAAGTCCTAAATTTAATGGAGTCAACTATGATAGTTTGAAAGAGAATATGAAGACTAATTTTATATGTATGGGTACAATATATTGGTTGATGACAAAGAGTGAAAATGAGATTGTGGAGGAAAACAAAATTGAGGAATGCAGTGAAGCTAAAAGAGATCTATTTATGTTTGATGTTCTTGCCAGAGAAGAATTATTGTTAACTCTTCCTAAAAATGAATATATTTAGGTAAAATCCTTAAAGATATCTCATAAAATTTGGATATCCTTAGAATCTACTTTTGAAGGTGATAAATATGCTAAAAGAATTAGACTAAAAATTGCATATGTTTATTTCAAGATGCTAAATTAATGGAAGATGAATAAGTGAGAAGATATGTTTTGTAGAATATCAAAAATTGTTGCATGAATCAAATCTTGCTAAGGATCTAAAGAGGAAGATACGATTGTATGGAATATTTTGAAAACTTTTACACTACCATTCAAGAAAGTAGTATAGATGATTGAACTAGTAATACCCTGCATTGAGAAGTTTACTAGAGAGTCTTTACTTGGAAGATTGGAAATAGAAAAATTGAGGTTAAACCAATCTAGAGAATTTCCTAGAGTGGAAAGATCCTTTAGTGTATTGATTTTTCATCATTCTTTATCAAGAAGTGTAAGCACCAATGAAAACTGTGCTAGCAGCACTAGAACCAAATCTGAGGAGGATAAAAGAATTGAAGAACAGATTTCCCTCCTTGTAAGAAGATAATCAGATGGTAAAAGAATTTTTAAGTGTTGGAATTGTAATAAATTTGGTTATTATGCTTCTATGTTTTTGTTAACCATATTTTCCCTATTGTCAAAATTTGAATTTTGCCTATCAAACATGTTCAATAGTCATATCTATTCAAATATCCAAATGATAAAATAAAATATATATGTAAAACTTTGGCTCATCCTTTATTATCATAAGTCTCAAGCTTTTGTTGCTTTATTCCTTTAAAAACTTGAGTGATGATCATGCAACTAACCTTCATGACTTAGTCTTTGAATTCTATGGCTCAATCGTTAAGAGAGGTGTGAGTGTATGACATGATCTTCCCAATAGTCAACACGACTTCATAGTTTAAAAGCCTAGCATCTAGTCATCAGTAGAAATGTAGCAATCTCAGTTCATTGATTGGTCACAAAGAGTTAAGTATAAACCCTATTTAATATGGCGAAGCTGTAAATCACCTTGTGTGGACAGTTGTTAGGGTCAATGATGAGTTAAAAATTTAAGCTTAAAAGTAGTGATAACATGAAGTGAGAATGACCCTAGTGGAGAGAAACAACAATGATTAAGTCTATTTTTGTATAGTCTTAGGTATTTCATGTTAAGTCAAGGTCTATGCTATGATGGTGTGAATGGTATGTAGTGGTTAGTTTAACAATTTCAGTAGGTTGCAATAGTTAGTCAAAAATAGTGAAGATAAGCTATGAAGAAATGATAGATAATTGATCACAATTTCATGAGTAATAATTGCTAATGAAGAAAGGTTGTGGCAAAGCTACAATCATGGACAATTAACATGAAACATAAATTGAATACTAGCAGAGTGGCAAAATGATTAAGTATGATTGGTCCACATGGCAAGGCCTAAAGGTTGTCTCCAATTGACCAAAGAAATGGCTGATTTGGTGTATTAATAACAAAGAAAAAAACCCTTGGATGGTAGATTTGATCTTTTCAATCTCCCTCAACCACTTTCATTATTCTTCATGCCTAATAAATGTAAAGCAACACTCCATCAACACCTAGTGATCCCTTTAATTAGTTAGAATATTAATGGTCATTGTTTCTATCTTCTCAAGGCTCTTTTTGGTGAAGAAGTGATTTCTTCTTGTGTTTGGATGTGTGCCATAATTAGATATTTTCCAAATTCGTAGTGACTATTTTCTATAACCTTGAATGTAGTTTTTGAAGTTTTTCCTAAGGGTAGAAGCTATCTAAGTTATGCTTGCACTATAAAATTAGATTTTTTAACCCTTCTTTGGGTCGATCTTTTTCTTTGATTCTATAGTATTATATGTCTATGCTCTACTATTGTGATTCCCTTTTCCTCTAAATCAACATATTCTTCTATTGTATCTCTTTCTTCATTAATATACTATGCAATACCCTCTTTCCTTTGTGTTAATATATTATCTTCTTTTCTCAGTTATATGATTGTATCTACTCAGCTCTTGAATGATATAAAATGAACTCTCTTCCTTATCAAATTCTATTGGCTTCTAATCTACATATGGTTGTTGGATTGACTAACATTAAACTAGTATACTTTGAGGTTGTATTGGTGAACTATGAATTCTTAGGAAAAGATAAGGTTAAACATACTATTTGGTGTATCACATCCTCTTAGATAAGATTAGATAGTTTTCTTTCATGTATTCCTTCTCCCTTTTCCTCTCAAGAAATAATTAGGTGCATCCTGATAGTGAGGAAACTGGCCTTCTCTAGAGACTCATTCTTAAGTCTCAAAGTCTCACACTTTTGAGATTATTTCCATGTTACACAAGGTTTCCTTTAGGTAAGACTTTAGGAAAGGGTGCAAGCTTTTGTGTCAACATTTTTTGGCATGCCCATTAGGAAAAAATCTTGAAGCTTTATAAGTTCACTGATGTCAAAGAAGAAAAGTTCCAATATGTGTTGAGAAGATAGTGCTACTCTCAATATTTTTAGGCCTTCAAGAGGTTCATTTTCAAGTACTTGGTGACTCTATCCTATAATATATATGGTCTCTAGACCAAGTTGTTTTGATTCATGCCCAAAGCTCATACAAGGGCATCTTTTAGAGGTAATTTTCAATACATCAAGCTTTCATTTTCAACCCCTAGAAAAAATAGAGATAGATTATCTCTATCACCAATTAGGAGTACAGTAGTTACACATAAACATACAAGATCTCTTTCCACTCCTCCTATTGATAGATCACTGCCTAGATTGCCATCTTTCTATATAAATAGGTCATTATTCCATATGGTGCACCCTAGAGCACACACATTTTCCACTTTTAATGGTGGGAGTTATCTCCTTTTAGCTCAAAGACATGATATTCCAGTGTCATTTCTCAAAGGTAAACCTAATTTCACTAGTGAAACTTCCATCTCCCCTATAGAACATGGTATTTCAGAAGATGACATTTTTTTTAGGCTTCTAGCTTTATCCTTGAAAGGAAAAGCATTAAAATGTTATAGAGGTTTTTCTCATAACTCTATTACTGATTAGGATGCGTTAGGAGCAAAAGTTGGTAAAAATTTTGAGGACAAAAGTGATCACCTATCACTTTTAGAGTAGCTGACAACTATCAAGAGAGCACCCCATGAATATATAATTGGTTTTAATTATATGTTTCAAAAGACACGAGATAGAATACCTATTATAGAAAAGCCTTCCCCTAGTAATGCATTCTTGTATTACCTCAGAGCCTTTAATAGTGATATTGCTACCACTCTAGAATCTATGGGAGCAGACACTTTACCAAATTCATATGACATTATCATAAGAGTGGAAAATATATTAATACTATTAGAAACAATAGTCCACCAAGATAACTAAGAGGTGGGTGAATCAGTTATCCAATAATTAAACCACTTATCTTCATTAAAAAAACTTAACAATTCAATCAAAGTAAAAAACAACCATACAATGATGCACATGGACAATTACACTAGATATGTTGAGTAGGGAAACCCTTGATTAGAGGGAAAACCCTAGTGGGAATGATGGCCACATTTGATGTACTAATATAAATATTCTTGGTTAGAGAACATACCCTGTTAGGATTCCATTACAAAATTTAGTATAATGAGTCCCTATTAGGAGACTTTGAATCCCTATTAGGAGATTCCAACCCTATTAGGAGTTGTGGTATAATGTATGTAAGAAGAGCTTACTATCCAAACATGCAATTTCAACTACAAGAAGAGCTCACTACTAAAACAAGTAATTTAATTGTATCTTCTTCTTTCCTCTATAATTTCCTTTGTCTTGTCAATTAAACCAATCATTATCAGACCTTGTAGACTAGGTCACAAACCATGGATCCAAATACCAAACCTTACATCACTTATAAAAACCTCAGCAATAAAGTTTCCTTTACTTTCACACTACTCTTCTCAACTATGCATCCTTTGCTACTTTCCAAACATTTACAATTTTCATATCTTCATATCCACACATATCATGATAAAGGAAAATGTCCTTCCTTTATATTGAGTCCATAAAATAATTCCTAAGTCATTTTTTAGTCCTTCTCAATTAATTATTCTAGGACCTCACAAAGAATGTTGGAATTAAAGATAGAGTAATTGAGAGGGGGGGGGTGGTGAATCAATTACTAACAAAAATTAATCTCAACAGATCCCTTAGATGTCTTAAAGATCTAGTTGCTACTTGTACTCAGTAAAAAAATGTTATAACTCAGTAAATTAAACTATTACTTTCTTTTCAAGCATTCATGCATGTAACTAAAAATAAAGTGAACACAAGAGACACCAAATTTAACATGGAAACCCAATATGGGAAAAACCACCAAGTAACTAGTCACCAATTTTTTTCACTCTTCTAAAGTGAGCCATGTTAGGAGCCAACCCTATTAAAGGTTACAATACACACTGTTAGGTGTGACCCTATTAGAGGATTTAATCACCTTGTTAGGAGTGGCCTTGCTAGAGGTCTTTAGAACAATTCAACTAAACTGTCACCTTGTTAGAGGATTTAGAAAATGGTTGTTAAACCAACTCTATTAAGAGATTTGGAATCACTGCTATAATGGTTAGAAAGAAACAATGAATTGACCTAAACAAAATGCAACTAAATTTTTTGGTTACGGGTCTTTGTTCACCATCATTAGATCCTCCTTGATAAAAAATGGCTCTGCTACTCCTCAATGATCTCTGATCATCCTTCAAATCTGCTTCCACAACAATCAGTCTTCATATTACATTAATTCCACATTCTTTCACTTCATACTTTTTAGAATTTGCAACTTGACTTCTTACTTATATCATTTAGAATGTCAAGTCATCCCATTTACATGTTACATTTACCAATAAACCGTACATCAGTCAGCTACAGATATTACTCTGAACAAATAAACATTATCTCATAAGATAATGAAATCCTTTACTGGCCAACCTTGCTCGACAAATGCTACTTTTGGAAATTTCCTGAGTTAACCATCTTGACTCGGTTAACATTGCAATATCCTTAAAATCCTTTCGCTGTCAATTTTTCTTGGTAAGAACCGAATCCCTCGGTAAAAACTACTTCTTCCAAATTATTTTTGATGACTAAGTGAGCTCAATAAGAACCGCTTCTTCCAAATTATCTTTGATGACTGAGTGAACTTAGTAAGAATTGTTTCTGTCATATTTTCTTTGATTACCGAGTGAGCTCAGTAAGAACTAAATTTCTTTGATTACCTTGAAAATTGAGTAAACTTATCCTTTGTCTAGCTAACCTTCTAAGCTTGGTAGACACTATCCTTTGCCTTGCTGACCTTCTAAGCTCAATAGACACTATCCTTTGCCTTGCTGACCTTCTAAGCTTGGTAGACACTATCCTTTGCCTTGCTGACCTTTTGAGCTCGATAGACACTATCCTTTGTCTTGCTGACCTTCTAAGCTTAGTAGACACTATCTGATGACTGATATGACATTTGTGTGACATCAAAGACAACACACAGTTTAAAAATTGTATCCAACAGAAGAAAACGTTACACTTGGTGATAACACAAACCTTTTGCCTCGCAACTTGAACAACTTTCCATACACACAATATTAAGATGAGAAAGCTTAGCCACAAAATCCTCAACATGTTATCTTCATGTCCTTAGCCTCAATCATCAAGATATCAACTTTTCTAAGAGGTATAACAATTTTAGCAGAACATGCCTCTGTAAACTCTATCTTAGAATAGACATCACCAAAACTTAGATAACTTCTTCTAGATTTCTCCTTTCTACTTTTGACATTAACTTCATAGATTAGATGCTTAGAAGTATCTCTCAAAGTCTTGGGTGGTTATCATGCTCAATTATCCATCTGTATAAACTTAATATTTTGACTGTTCTTCTATTAGATACCATAGAAGACATCAAACATGCTATGTTGGCATCAATGGAAAACCCAGTCATGAATGTAACATATCATCATTAAACCAATCTTTCTGGTCTTTCCAATCTTCAAACAATGTCCCCCTTTCGCATTGATGGAAACATAGATGAAAAACATCTAGTTCTAAGAATACCAATAAAAGATAAACATTCTTCAAATCCTCTCCATCAATCATACTCCCCATTGATATACCTTAATGTACTTTATACCAAACTATTATTAAAAATTCATGCTAAACTCTCACTTATACTCAGCATAATATTTTTCATGCCAATATCTCCCACATAGTGTTATGTTTTTCATGCCAAATTCTCCCCCATTGACATCAATGTCAAAGGTTTATGCAACCAACATCTCTACATCAAACTCTACAACAACTAGTACTTTCTTAGCTTGAGTGTTAAAAGACACTATAGGAAGCATCGACATCTATACTTCTTCTGCTCAATAGTAGGTATCTCATCCTTTGTAGATAACTTGTGTCTAGTTACCATAGGCATTCCAATAGGTTTACATGTTTCCAAACCAAACCTTTTTAGTAAATCCTTCAAGTACTTAGTCTAAGAGATAAAGATTCCTTCTTTATTTTGTAATATCTACAATCCTAGGAAATATTTCATCTCTCGTATCATAATCATTTCAAATTATTTCTTCATTTCTTTGGGAAACTTCTTACTTTCTTCATCATTTCCTCCAAATATGAAATCATCAACAAAAATCATCAAACCATTTTTAGTTTCTTTCTAATATAGATTACTATCTACCATACCTTTGCTATATCCAAGCTTTGTCAGATGCTTATCCAACCTTGCATACTAGGTTCTGGGTGCTTGCTTCAATCCATTAAATGCTTTCCTTAGTTTTCATACTATGTCCTTGTCATCTATAAAAGTACATCCTTCAAGTTGCTCAATGTATACCTCTTCTTCAAGATCTCCATTCAGAAATGCTAACTTGACATCCATCTCATATACTTTGAATTTCTTCTATGTTGCATATGCTAAGAATAATCTTACGGCTTCTATTCTAGCCATTAGAGCATAAGTCTCCTTATAATATATTCCTTCTTGCTATGAATAACCTTTACATACCAATCTTTCTTTGTTTCTTACAACTTCTCCTTGCTCATTCATCTTGTTCTTGAATACCCATTTGGTTCCTATCACATTCTTATATGCTAGTCCATGGACCAATTCCAATGTCCCATTCTTTATTATCTAATCTAATTCCTCTTTCATAGCTTGTTTCCAATAATAATCTTTACATGATTCACTTCCATTCTTTGGTCAACTTGAGATATCAAGCATGGTTCTTCATTAACTCTACTTCATGTCATCACAACTTTTTCTTTGCTTCTGATGATCTATTCAGATGGGTGATTCTTTATCATTTTCTTTTCTGAAGTAGGAGTTATCTCAACTCTTGGCTCTATTAAAGGTTTTGAACTTTGGTCCTCCATTTTCTCTCCTTCATTCTATAGATCATTGTTAGTCTTAAGAAATACCTCATCATTCCTTGACTTAGTAACAAAAACATCATCATCTGAATTGTAATCAATTATTCTCTCTTGTACTCTAAACTTTTCATCAATTCTTACATTAGCACTTTCCATAATAGTCTTAGTTCTTTGATTATAACACCTATAAGCCTTTCTTTTTAATAAATAACCAATAAACATACCTTCATCGCTTCTACCATCAAACTTACCAATGTCATCATCTCTCTTAATGTAACACTTACTTCCAAATATTCTAAAATACTTAACCATAGGTGAGTGACCAAACCATAGTTCATAAAGTGTCTTGTTTGTATCCTTCCTTACTTGAACTTTGTTCATAGTGTAGACTGTTGTATTCACTACTTCTCTCCAAAATGTCTTGGATACATCATTTTATGCTAACATAGCTCTACTTGCTTCTGTTACAGAATTTTTCTTCTCTCTGCAATACCATTATGTTCAAGGGTTCTCAACTCAAATCTTTCTTTTTCTCTAGGATCAAATCTATGCTCTTCAATCTAATTCCCATTCTATAAATCATTGTTACTGATGGCTTCCACATTTTCATGGTTAGCCTCTTGATCAACAATAGTTACCAAAGCTATCTCTTCTAATACTTTCTTTTTCTTAACCAATTCAAGTTCATTGTCTTTATCACAATCATTCAAGAATCTTTCCATACTTGCTTTAAATTCTTCATCTTCATTAGAAATCAAACTCTTACTAGATTTCATTATTCTCTAAGGGTATGTAGATGCACAATGACCAAACTCATTACATATCCAACAAGAAAAATTTCCATACCTTCTTTTTCTCTTTTCATAACTAGATTAGTACCTTTCTTGATCTTCATGTCTTCTTTAGATAACTCACCAAGAGCTTCTATGTTGAAATTTCCACTATTTGACTGAGGACTATCTTCTTTGAATATGTTCACCACTAATCTCCCAAAGCTATTAAGCTTATTCTTCAAGGACCTTATGCTCTAATACCAATTGTTAGAAAAGGGGTGTTGGGGGGTGGGGGGGTGAATTTTTTATCCAATAATTAAACCACTTATCTTCATTAAACAAACTTATCCATTCAATCAAAGTAAACAACAACCATACAAAGATGCACATAAACAATTACACTAGATGTGTTGACTAGGGAAACCATTGATTACAGGAAAGCCCCAGTGCAAATGATGCCCACAAGATGATGTACTAATATAAATTTTCCTTATTAGAGGATAAACCTTTTTAGGAGTTTGTTACAACATTTAGTATAATGAGTCCCTATTAGGAGACTTTGAATCCCTATTAGGAGTTGTGGTATAATGTATGCAAGAAGAGCCCACTGCCCAAACATGCAATTTCAACTACAAGAAGAGCTCACTACTCAAACAAGTAATTTAATAGAATCTTCTTCTTTCCTTTTTACTTTCCTCTATCCTATCAACTAGACCAATCACTACCAAACTTTGTAGACTAGGTCACGAACCTTAGATCCAAATACCACACCTCGGATCACTGAAAAAAACCTTGGCAATGAAATTTTATTCACTTCCTCATTTCTCTACTCAACCTCACATCCTTTGCTACTTTATGAACATTTACAATTTTCATATCCTCATATACACACACATCATGATAAAGGAAAATTTCCTTCCTTTATACTAAGTCCATAAAACAATTCCTAAGTTGGTTGTTAGTCCTTCTCAACTAATTATTATAGGACCTCATTAAGAACAAGTTATACTTAATGATAACACAAATCTTCCACCTTGCAACTTGAACAAATTTATGTACATTCAATATTGTGATGAGTGAGCTTAGCCATGACATCCTCAACATGTCATCTTTATGTCCTCAACCTAGATCATCAAGATATCAACTCTGCTAAGAGATATAACAAGTTTACTAGAACATGCCTCTATAAACTCTATCTCAGAATAGACAACACCAAAACTTACATAACTTCTTCTAGATTGGTCCTTTCTACTTCTGACATTAACTACATATAATAGATACTTAGAATTATCTCTCATAACCTTGGGTGGTTATCATGCTAAATTAGTTATTTGTACCAACTTAATCTTTTCATTGTTCTTCTGTTAGATACCATAGAAGACATCAAACATGCTATGTTGACATCAATAAAAAACTTAGTCATGAATGTAACATATCATCATCAAACCAATCTCTCTAATCTTGCCAATCTTCTAATAGATACAAGGAGGGAAGTTAGCTCCAAGGCCTCCAATGTCCTTCCTTCTTGACATGCCTAATTATCAGCCTATTATAGCCCCTATTCCTACTTTCTCTACAAGTCAGTCCCTTAATATAGTCTCTATAGTCCCCTCATCCTCTAATGGGGTTGATAAGATTGAGGCCATGTTGCAAACATCAATGGAGAATATGGACAAGAAGCTATAGGATCAATAAAAGAAGATGGAGGACAACAATGTAGTGATGAAAAAAATGAGTAATGAGTTGGTGACTATGAAGAGATAACAAGCTCAAAATGATAAGCCTCCCCAACTTTAGTATCAAGGTCCCATACATAATAGGCCTCCAAACTAGAGTCATATCCCCTACAATCAAGATAAACCTATTTACAACACCCATACTATGAATACCAACCTAAATAGGGATTTAGTCCCTTAAAATAGTCTTTCTCAAGATGAATATTTCTTCCCTCCTTGTAACTACTCCTATTGATATTGTATGTGTCAAAGGGAAGAGTCTTATTTGGCATTAACTATACAAGAACAAGCACTAGATCAGCAATATAATGCTAATAAACCTAATGATGCTTCTCATCTACAATGGTAGGGTGAGTGTTCATTCATGAACCATCATTTAGAGGAGCACTAACATGCTAATAATGATGCCATAGCTCACAACACCAGAAGTAAAAGAAGAGGTATTGAAGATGCTACATCTCCCTCACCTAATCTAGCTTCAACTTCACATGTGGCTCCTCATGTTCTAGTGATGAATTCACAATCCAATGGTACCCATTAATAGAGACAAGATATGAGCAATAAGAAGTCTACTAGATCTTTGGCTTCTCAAATTCAACCACTTATCCATTCAGTTCCTAAAGCTTTAGTACTCAAAGCAGCTAGTGCTTCTCCTTTCAATATGGTAGATCAAATGAAAAATACTAATGTCAATATCTCTATATGGGATGTTTTTTCTAATATACCATCATAGAAGAAGCTACTACAGCAAGAGATAGAGATCATAGAAGTGTAAGATTAGCCACCAAGAAAGGAGAATGCAACAAGCTTGATGCAACCAATTAAAGAAGGAGAAAAAAGTAAGAAAATCAGGCCTCCCCCTTTTTATGTCTCTTTAATCATATGAGATAAATTAGTCCATATTTGGATGATAGTTTTAGGGGCTACTAGCTTTGTAATGCCTAAATGTGTAGCCAACCTCATGGGTATCAAATATGATCCAATGGTTAGAGATGTTCTCCAATTAGATGGATGCTTTGTCAAGACCATAGGAGTCTTAAAAAATGTAGTAATTGGTTCTACTTTAATACAAGACATATTAGTAGCTGAGGTAAAATCACATTTTACCATCTATCTTTTCAAAGACTTTACTACACAACTAGGTGGATAAATTTCATCTGATTGGTCTTACATGTTTTTTAGAACAAGGTATGGAACAAAATATCTTGTGAGAGTAGAGCCTCTGACCCTCAATGATATAGAATCCTACACCTATAGTCCCATTAACATGAATTACACTATCTTTGAAGGAGAGGATGGAGACATAGCACATGAGCCTACCACTTATTTGGCAAAGGTGCCTAACTTTCTTTTGGATGAGTGGGCCACTTCTTATCAGTTTGACCCAGTACAAAAAACTCTAGGGATAGGCCTTGGCACATATTGCATATCATAAAAGGTAAAGAAGATATTGATGGATTGATGAGCATGTTATTTGATGGCTCAAGAAATAAAAATGGTTCAGGGGTTGGCACCATGCTCATTTCCCTTTAATTAGAGAAATACCATTTTTCTAATAAGCTCTAATTTAGCTACACTAATAATGTGGCAACATATGAATCTTTGATCTAGGGTCTCCAACTTTTAGAAAAGAGAGGTATCAGGTCCTTGAGGGTATTTTGGGATAGTGATTTGGTTGTTAATCAAATAAGAAGCCAAAATTTTACAAAGAACAAACTTCTCAAATCATACAGGCATATATTTTGGGATTTTCTTAAGAAATTCCAAGCATTCAATATCTAGAGTATCCCTAGGAGAGAAAATAAACATGTTGACAAGCTTGTGGTAACTGATGCTTCTTACAATATACCAAAGCAGTTTGCGAATGAAAGGGAGAAATAGATCAAAAAATTTGTAAGGCCTATTGTTCCTGATAATTGCACAAATTGTCAAGTTTTTGACTCTAATATGCAAATTGTCAGTATGGAGACTAGATTTTGAACTTGAACTCCAACAAATTGCCTAAAGGTCTAGTCATCTTATAGGGAATTTTTAAGTTTGATGATCAAATAAAGGGCAAGAGTTCAAATTTGATTGCATGGAAGGATGATCATATACATGTCACTATTGTTGATGGAAGGACTCTTTGCTTGAGAAAGGTATGAACTAATATTGAACAAAAGGCCTTCATTAAATTATGTCAAGAATTCAATGATTTTATTTCTTGACCATATGAAGATTGCAAGGGTTTTTACCCAAAATCATCTCAGCACACCATAGATTTAGATAATAATTCTAAGCCTTTTAGGAAAAGGAAGAGGCTAGTTAATCCTAAGATTGAACCACTAATGAGAAAAGAATTATCAAGGCTCATAGAGGCCAACATTATTTTCCCTATCAAGCACTCCTCATGGGTGGCTAACCTTTTTCCTATTAGGAAGAAGAGTGGATAGATTAGACTATGTGTAGATTTTAGAGACCTTAATAGGGTTTCTCTTAAAGATCACCATCCCCTTCCCTTCATGGAACAAGTCCTATCCAAGGTTAGTAGTTCAGAAAGATTTTCCTTCTTGTATGGGTTCTCTAGTTATAACCAAGTATTGGTTGAAGAGTATGATAGGTAAAAGACTATTTTCACTACTAAGTGGGGCACCTATGCCTATTGTAAAATTCCTTTTGGACTAACCAATGCAAGTGCCACATTTTAGAAGGAAATGGAGATGGCCTCAAGGGTATGTTAGAAAATTTTGTACTAGTATATTTGGATGATATATATGTCTTTTCAAAGCATGTAGTAGATCATTTTGATCTTCTGAGATAGGTATTTGAAAGATGCATAGAGTACAATGTGTCCCTAAACCCCAAGAAATGTGTATCTTATACTAACCAAGGAAATCTCTTAGGGCATATTATGTCAAGAAATGGGTTAAAATATATCTAGAGAGGGTAGAAGCAATTATTTTTCTCTGACATCCCACCCATAAGAAAGGATTGTAGAATTTACTTGGTAGGATCAACTTCATAAGGAGATCCATACCTAATCTTGCTTCTATGGTAGATCCTCTCACAAATATGCTAAAGAAAAACCTAATGCACATTTGGACCAAAGAGGGAAAGGCCAATTTTGAAGAAATCAAATGGTCAATTGCATCCACCCCTAATCTTGTCAATCCCAAATTTGATAGAGATTTCATCCTCTACTCCCTTACAGAAAAGAAAAGCATTTTAGTTGTTATTACATAGTGAAATGATGAGAAACTAGAGCAACCCATTTCTTTCTTTAGTGAAGGGTTTAATGATTATGAGGAAAGATATAGCTATGTAGAGAAATAGGTCCTTAGTATTGTGAGGGCCAACAAAAAATTTAGACATCTCTTCTCTTACAACAAGGTCTAGCTTTTAGTTCCGCATACAAGTGTAAAGGATTTCCTTTTGAACAAGGATATCAATGAAAAGAGAGCTAGATGGATTACCTAAGTCATGGAATATGATATAGATATTAAGATCACCAAGTTGGTCAGAGTAAAGGGACTATGTGATTAGATGGCTTCATCTTTTGAGATACATGAAGAAGTTTCCTCATTAATCCAAAATGAGAAATTACTGGAGAATGAATATCAAATTGATTGGTTACAAGACATAACTTTCTTCTTGAGAGAAGGAAGATGCCCCCAAGTCCTAGCGAGAGCCAAGATGAGACAATTTAGATTGTATGTTATTCCTTAATGTCTTGGTAGATGGAGTATTATTAAAAAATGATTCTGATAGAGTCCTGCTTAGATGTATATAAACAGATTAGGTCAGTAGATTGCTGAACGAATTTCATGATGGCCTTGTTGGTGGTCATTTCTTAGCCATAGTCACTATGATAAAGATAA
This sequence comes from Cupressus sempervirens, assembly GCA_028749045.1. Taxonomy (NCBI): domain Eukaryota; kingdom Viridiplantae; phylum Streptophyta; class Pinopsida; order Cupressales; family Cupressaceae; genus Cupressus; species Cupressus sempervirens. Next base: position 367,587,576 of record CM053788.1, read on the forward strand.
CGAGGGATGGATATTATTGGCCCACCCTATTTAATGACTACCATAAGTGGGTAAGGAAGTGTGAGAAATGTGCCTTTTTCTTAGGAAAGAAAAGATTGGCTACTCTTCCCCTCCATCCTATTCAAGTTGACCGACCCTTGCACAATGGGATGTGGATTTTATTGGTCCAATAAATCCATCCTCTAGTGTTGTTCATAAATGGATCTTGGTAGCCATAGACTATTTCACAATATGGACTGAGGTAGTGGATTTGAAATATGTAATAGAAGCCTCAGTAGTTGACTTCCTTGATGGAATTGTGACAAGATTTAGTGTTCCCTCAACTGTCATATCTGATAATGCAAAATCTTTTTTTGGAGCTCACATATGTTCTTGGGCTTTATAATATGGGATATATTTTAGCACTTCCTTGAATTATTATACCCAAGGAAATGGTGTGGTTGAATCCTCTAATAAAAATATCATCAAGATCATGAGAAGGACAATTGAAGACAATCAGAGGAGTTGGCATGTCAAGTTGAGGACAACCCTTTGGGCTGATAGAATTACACCCAAGAGAGTAGTTAGGAATTTACCTTTTATGCTAGTTTATGGAAGGGAGGCTAGGCTTCCTATTTCACTAGAATTCCCCTCCCTTGAGTTGGCTCATAAATTGGAGCTAAAGGAAAATGATCCCATAATAATCATGTAATTAGCAGAACTAGTTGGATTAGAAGAAAAAAGACAACAAGCTATGTAAACTCTTGAGGTATATCAATAATAGGTCAAAAGAAGCTTTTACAAGAAGGCTAAGGCTAGAATTTTTAGAGAAGGAGACATTGTCCTCAAGTGGGATGTAGATAGAGCCAAGCTAGGAAGGTACTTCAAGTTTGATGCTATCTTGAGTGGACCTTATATGATCATCAATTGCAAGTAGGCCAATGGTTTTCAGCTATCCAAGCCCAATGGTGATGTTCTACCCATTAAATTTAATGGGATTTACCTCAAACCCTACTTCTAGAGCTAGTAGAATTTCGGCAAATAAATGACTACATGACTAAAACTTTTAGTCACAAGTCTAAAAGTGATCCAATTGTACTACTTTTTTCCAATTCATAATTATAAAAGACTAAATAAATGACTAACTTGGTCATTGGGAAAAATCACAAGGTTAGATAAATTAAAATGATTAAATAAACGAGCAAATAAATGACTAAATGAATGATTAATGCTTTTCATACAATAAAACTTCATATATTTAGCATAAATGATGTATATGACATATAAACTTATGATTCCCCCTTTGTTTTTCTCTATCTTTTATATTGTATGTTTAGCCTTTGAGAACAAATAATAATATTTTTTCTTGAGGCTAATATTTTATGGATAGTGAAAAAGTGGGACTTGATAAAAACAATTAAGGAGAAATATGTGAAAGATTGATATACAAAATAACTATTTAAAATATTGTGTGTGTGTGTGTGTGTGTGTGTGTGTGTGTGTGTGTGTATTTTAAATTTATTTTTAAATTGATGATAATTAAAGTTGTTTTGAAATTCGGATTTAGATCTATAGACTAAAGTTTTAAATAAGTTATAATATTATTCTTATATATAATTATAATATGCTAAATTAAGTAATAAATTAAATTAGGGCTCGTTTGGTTGCTAGAATAGGAATAGGAAATTAGGAATATGTTTTCTATTCTCCATTTGGTGTGCCAATTAGAACAAGGAACAGGAATACATATTCCCATTTTGCCCCTAAAATGAGCTTATGTCTATTCCAATAAATAGTTGATATTGGAATAGGCCATTCTTGTTCTCAATATGCATTCATATTCCCAATTCGTATGCTTGCAACTAAATGAGCCCTTAGTGTATCATTATTTGTATTAGGATTGTATAATATTTATAATATTGATGATATTTTTTAACTGTAAGATCTATTGTATAACAATTTTTAATCATCATTGTTTCAAATTATACTACATGTTTCATCATCAGGATGGAGGAGAGTAGAGGAAATGAAAAATATAGATTGCATATCTTAATATGAGTAAATGAGGAGGAGGGAGATAGAGAAGGTGGACATGGAGACCAAGAGAGAGAAGACAACTAGAAACTCAAAAAACTAGAAAATGGAGGAGGGGAGGGGGGTGGGGGGGGGGGGGGAGAGAGAGAGAGAGAACACAAAGATAAACATAAAGTAATATGAATTAGATTAAGAGAAAATTATTTAACATAAAAACAAATAATAATTCATTTATTAAGTCTTACATTAAATCTCATATTATTTTATACTAAAGAAAAAAAAATATTGCACAAAGATCCAAACTAAAGTAAATTAAAACAATATCTACAAACAAAAAAGGAGGAATTAATGTAAAGTATACTAAGCTTAGGAATTAATAGATTTTATTTGTATTTTAGGTTTTAATATTATAAATTCAAAAGAGAGAATCAATATATGAATTATTAATAATTCATGTATTTATTTCTTCTCTCTTTTCAATTCATACTATTTTATCTTTTTGTTTTACCCTTTCTTTTGAATTAGGCTTTTATGTATGTATTGTTTTGTTATTCTTTTGATTGTGATGTTTTCTTTAGTGTAGTATTATATTCAATTTTAAAAATAAAAATAATATGGGTAAATGAATTGACATTGATATTATTTTTATTAATTCCTTTCACATTATTTTTACTTTAATCTTGAGTTATGCAATCAATTCTAATTTACTTTTAGTTTTACTCTTATGGGCCAAAGTCAAGATTATCTATTATTTATTAAAAAAATTATTTGTTGAGAATAATAATAATTATGTGTTAAGTTTTAGTGAACTCAAATAAGAGGCTCATAATTTACAAATGTTTTGTAAGCTCTTGTCTATATTATATATATTTTTTACAAAATTTTGTTCTTATTTAATTTAATAATAATTCTAGAGTAACATATAATATATATTAAATGATCTTAATATTTGTATTATTGAAATAATATATTTATTTGTTATTGAATCTACATTTACAAATATTGATTTAACTTGATATTTAAAAATTAAATTTGATTTATGTTGATAGATAGTTTATTTCACATACACACTAAAAAAATAAAAAAAATTTAAATCATAATATTATCCATTCTACAGCTAATAAAATGCTCTTCTAAAATATACAGTTATGATGAGTAGTGATCGTACTTCCCTCAAACAATTTTGATTGTTCTCTACTCAATTAATGTATGATAGATAGGACAACATTGTGCATGGCTTGAAATCACATTAGATATAGATGAAGTATTCAATTTGAACTGTTACAAGATAATTTATGAGCTCATTAATTGACTTATTTTTTAAAAACCCCTAATAATTATATCTATAATCTAGAAACCTTCCTTAGCAAATAAAAATTGAATTTTTTTAGTCTCATAGGAGATCTCCTCATCTGACACCACATAGAAAAGGGTTGAAGCAGATTTATTTCAAGCTCTACTTGATCGTATGGGTGGAGTTAGACATAATATGAATCTTTAGAAGATCTACAATCTAGAGCATAATGATGGCCAATAGAAGAGTGTCCAATATCCCTAGTAGTCTATCATATATTCTTCCTAGAAACCCCATGACAAGCATCTGAAATACTAGGGAAATATGCTCAATACAACTTGATAGTGTTTGTGGTCCTTTTGCACAAAAGTTGTCACAATGGGCATTTCATGTATCTAAAACTCTTGTACATAGATGGAGTTGCAAAGAGCTTCCTACCATTTTGAAAAAAAAATGGAAGCAATTTATTTAAGTATATTTGTTAAAAATAATCTAAATATATAAATGCTTTGTTAAATATAGTTGTTAACAATAATCTAAGTGTGTTATTATCAAACCATTCTAAATGATTATGAATATTTACAAATCATTGGACTAAAATATATTAGAAAAGTTTCTGTAAATTAATCATGGAAATACTAGTTTCACAAAATTCTTCTAGGTCATAGATTTAATGGGCCATATGAGAAATCTTGATATTTAAACAATCAAATTTCTTCACACATTCACACCTTGGCTGAGAAAACAAAGTAACTACTCTAGTCACCCGTACGAGGTTTCTAATACCTTAAATTGAGCAATTTTCATACCAATTTTGAGTTACAAAACATCCAAACTTAGAATTTTGTAAAATCTCAAATATGTCTTTGAGGGTGTTGGTGTTGTCTACAACAATCTTAGCTACTCTATTACATTTGAGGGATATCATGATTTTCACTTACCTTCACTTTTGGGACTAAAATAAGTGTAAATTGTACTTTTTCTTGTAAATTATGAAACTTGCATCCATCATTAGATTGGACCATAGTTTTAGGATGCCATCAAAGTCATCTTTCAGGATTAGATTTTATCTTTGGCTAAATTCCCAAGCCCCATCTAGATTTGGTTCAATTAGCTCAAGATGACAATGTGACTTGGGAAACACTATCTGAGTCATTTATACATTTCCTTTAACAATTAGTATAAAAAGGCTAGTCAGAGATAAGTTTTAGTATTTTTATTGAATTTCTAGAAATGAAAGCAAAGACATCTACTAAATCTTAAAATTATAGATGCTTGCAATGATTCTAGCAAGAGATAATAAGTGATATGTTTATGTAAACCATTTTGAGTGGATCTAAAATTTTATTTTAAATATGCACAAGAATATCTTGTTTACCAGTTATGAAAATACCAATCATATATCACATTTTCATACCCTAGAGGGTATAATTTTTTCCTTCACTCTTTAGGCTTTGTCTTGTTTTGCCACAATTTTTGTGATATATTTCATAGTTGACAATTGTGATGAAATAAAGCTGGTCAATCTAATTTAGAAGACTACCAAAGATAACCACTTACAAACTTAAACCAATTAAAATAACTATAAAAAAATAGTAGATGAATAGTATAAGGAAAGTTGTCAATAGCTCACAAATAAACAAACACAAGGACCTAAGCAGGTTGGATTCTACATAGCTGACATGCATTGGTAGAAGTTAGAATATGAAGCTCATCTTGATAAAGAAATTCTAGTAGCTATTGGTTATTTTTAACTCATTATGCTGTAAGTACTCATGGAGAATATGCAAAGATGAAGCTACAACATACATAATGTAGCTCTCAAACATTTGCTAAGTTTTGCATTTTCTGGTCTAACTCTAGATTGATTATGGCTCTCAAAATTTTCCTATTCTAACTCTGGATTAATTATGAGGTAGTCCACTCTACTTTTGAGTACTTGTATTTCCTTCTCCACATGTCTAAGAGCATAGATATCCCATAATTTATGGCATCTACTAGAGCCCTTGAAGGTAAAAGAAGCCTCATCCCCTCATCCCCATTATCCTCAACTCTTGAATGTCAATCATTTAAACATGAAATATTACTTTATTTTAACTTCCTTTTTACAACAAAGGATAATGCAATCAGACTTTTCATTTAGTCTTGGTTCTTTGTACTTATGGTCAACATCTTCTATTGATAATGAATATAAAATCTCAATAAGTGATGATGAGTACATGATGCCAATTCAAAAAAAATAGTGTTAAAAATGTGTTGGCAAATAGATTTACAATAAGAGTACTAACTAAGATTACTAATTTTGGATTTGGTCTTTAGATACAAAAACTATGTATATTTTCAAGTTCTAAATTTTTAATAAACTTCTTACAAATGTTTGTGTCTTGGAATTTGAAAATTAACACTATTGCAATCACTGATTATTAATCTCCTATTGTAAATGATTATTAAGTTGCCAAAAATAATCTCATAGATAATATCAAAAAATAGCACAACTGCAACTTCACCAATAAAATATAGAAAGAAATTTAGAACACAAAGAACACAATATTTTTGGATAAATTAGCCCTAGAAAAACCCCTAAGGGAAAACTAGTTCTACAAATGAAAAATATATTAACTTCATCAAATCAAGACATAAAAAATTACTTTCCTTTCATTGGAAAAATTCAGACAACCTCCTAATTTCTCTTATTGATATTCCCTAATGCTATTCCCAATGCTATCACTGTGCCCTTGCTAACACTACAAGACTGTTTGCTATCACTACAAACTCATTTGCTAACACTACAAATGCTTCTACAACTCTTGTTGTTCTCTATCCTATTTAGTTTTTGTTCTCCAAATTCCTCCCTTGACCCCCTTTTATGCTACTTAACCAAGAGGTTTCTAGTTGCTTCTTGATAAAGACAACTCAACCAAGGATTTTATAGTTGCTTCCTAACCAAGGAGTTTCTAGTTTCTTCTCAATTGAAAAATTCTAACCAATAGGTTACTAGTGGCTTCTACGAGTCAATTAATTAAAAATACTTTTCATAACTCTAACAATTATTTTCCAATTAATCACATGAGGGCAAAAAGCTATCCAAGCTACCTAAAACTAACACTCCCTCTTAGTGAGGAAGTTGTTCTGCATGACACCCAACTTATCTCTCAAGAAGCTGAATTTCACCTTCTCTAATGACTTTGTTTGAATGTCTACTACCTAATCCTCTATAGGTATGTATTGTAGCTGAACAACCCCTCGTTGTACACAATCTCTAATGAAGTAGTGATATTTGATGTCTATATGTTTAGACCTATCATGAAACACTAGATTCTTAGACAACTTGATGCAACTCTAATTATCATAGTGTATCATAGTAGTCTCAATATTCTGACCAAAAAAAGCTACTAACAACTTCTAAAGCCATATAGCTTCACATGTCACCATGCTAGCTGCTATGTATTTTTCTTCTATTAAACTCAAAGTCATGGATTTTTGCTTCTTGTTGAACCAAGATGTAGCTCCTGAATCCAAAATGAAATAACAACACCCTAAAGTGATCATTTTGTCCATTGTACTTCCTGCCCAATCTACATTAGTATAGCCCATCAATCTAATACCTTCACCTCAAATATATCTAATCACATACTCAACTATACCATGCAAGTAATGCAATACATGCTTGGTCATTGTCCAATGCATTCTCTTTGGATCAACCATGAACTAACAGAGTTTACTGCAAATTCTATATTTGGCCTAGTGTTGACTAAATACATAAGTGAACCAATAAACTATCTATATAAGGTGGGATCTACATCCTTCTCCTTAGATGTATCTACCTTCCTCCAATTCATGATCATGGGTGTAGACATGGCTTTGCAATCCTCCATCCTGAATATCTTCAAGATTTCAATGTAATATTTCTCTTGACCAATGAAAATCTCTCCATATGTCTGCCACACCTCCATGCCTATAAATTAGTGCATAAGCCCTAAGTCCTTCATCTCAAACTCTTCTGCAATGTCCCTCTTATAGTCCTCAATGAGCCCTAGTGAACCTATAAGAAACAAGTCATCCGCATAAAGAGCAAGAATGAGAATCTCATCATCAACCACCAAGTAGTAGAGCTTAGCATCTGCTTTACTCTTCACAAAGCCAATTTCTTGCAAGTAAGTATCAATGCACTCATACCATGCTCTGGGATCATGCTTGAGTTTTTACAATGCTCTCTTCAATCTACACATGTGGGTCTCTTTGTTGTGTGCTACAAAGCCTTATCGTTGATCTATGTATATCTCCTCCTTTAACTCATCATTAAGGAATATTGTCTTGACATTGATTTGATGTATCTATCATCCCATTTGTGCTACAAATGAGATCATAGCTCATATAGAAGTATACCTAGCCACTGGAGCAAATGTCTCCTCATATTCTATTCCCTCCTTTTGAGAGAACCCCTTGGCCACAAACCTTGCCCTATATTTTGTGATGCTAACATTTGCACCATTCTTTATCTTATAGATCCAACATGATCCAACTACTGATCTATCTATTGGTCTAGGAACTACCTCCCACACATCATTCTACATTATTGAGGAATACTTCTCAACCATAGCATCCCACCATACCTCATGCTCTATAGCCTCTTGTTAGTTGTAAGGTTCACTATCTACCAACTGACTAACTAATGCCACATACTCATTGAACTTGGTTGGTTGTATTTGTTGTCTAGTACTCTTCCTAGGAGCTCCTATAAACTCCTAAGTATCCCTTAGTGTCTCTTAAACCTTGTGTTTCCTGCCGCCAACTATAGAGGATGAAATATCAATTTCTATGTCTTCTAGATGCATTCCCTATTGCACCTTTTGCTCCATGCTCTATGAATCTTCACCACCTAAGCCTACACTTGTACTAGTAATTGTACTTGTGTTCTACTACCTTTGACTAGGCCTTGGAGCTTATGTTGGCTACTCACTTTGATCATTTGCTAGCAAATATTTGGACCTTCTAAATGCCTTTTCCTCCATGAACTTGATATCATGTCTGACAATAATTATTCTAGTCTCAAGGATAAAAATCCTATATGCCTTTGAGGTCTCAATGTACCCAAAAAATTACCCCCTCTCTATAGTCCAATCTAACTTGGTACATGTATCACCTAGAATATGACAATATGCCAAACTCCTAAATATTATGAAATGGATAATATTAGGCTTCTTACCTATGAAAGCTTCCTCTGGTGTCATCCTTGCTAGCACCTTATGTGTAACATTGTTTTGAATGTAGACTATTGTACTACATGCTTCTATCCATAAGTAGCAGGGCATATCCTAGTCATGTAGCATAGATCTTGTCACCTTTGATATAAAACAATTCTTCTTCTTAGAAACTCTATTCTACCATGGATTGTAAGAAATAGTCCACTGTCTCTTAATTTCTTACTTGGTACAAAACTCGTGGAAGTTATTTCCTTTGTACTCACCTCCATTTTCTGACCGAAGACCCTTTATCATCTTTTCTATCAAGTTCTCCACTAGACCCTTGAACTCTTAGAATCAACTAAAAACCTCATCCTTGGTCTTCAAGAAGTATATCTAGGTCTTCCTAGAGAAGTCATTGATAAAAGTTACATAGTACTCATATCCTCTAATAGACTTTGTCAACATCGATCCACATACATCTAAATGTACTAGATCAAGAACACCTTTAGATCTAGTGTCACTCCTTGGAAAAGATGATTTTTGAAAATTCCCCAACATGCATCCTTTACATACATCATCATGCTTTTTTCTCACCTCTAGAACATCTGTCACCATCTCATGAAACAATTTGAGTGCTCCATGATGAATATGGCCCATCCTCCTATGCCATAGCTCTCAAGGATCTCTAGGATTACAACTACTCATGAGTGCCTTAGGAGTGTCAAATTGCAACCTATAAAGTTGACCACTCCTAACTCTAATAGTTATGGATGATTTCCAATCCTTGTGCTGAATCAACATGTATCCCTCTAAAGATTACATTATACCCCCTATCCTAAAGAATAGATATAGAAATCAAATTCATACCTAATCCTGGAACATGTAACACATCATGAACTATAATTATCTTTCCATTCTTCCTCTAAAACTAAATAATCCCTTTCCTAATTGGGTTGAGTTTGGACAAGTTTCCCATAGAAATCTAGATATTGCTTTTCTCCTCCTTATAACTGGAGAAGTACTCTCTAACTCCTGTCATATGAAATACTGTGCCACTATCTATATACCAGATACTTTGTGAGGTTGAGCTCATCATAAAAGCAATAAGAGAAAACTCATCTTCCATTCTATTGGAGGGTTCATCTACACTTGCTGAAGCTACCACTTGCTTCTTTGCCTTCTTCCTTTCTAGAAAATCACTAACATAGTGACCATACTCATGACATCTAAAAGACTTGACCTTAGAAAGGTCCTTCTTCTTCTTCTCACTTTGTGAGCTAGATATCTTCTTTGCTTTCTCTTTCCCCGCTAGGGCAACATTTTCCTATTCCACCTCACTTTTCTAACTCTTGTTAGCCCCATTGAAAAGACTTGGTATAAACTCCTCCTAAGTGAAATCAGTCCATAGTTGATCCCAACTTGTTAAGGTATCTCATCCACTAGAAACTTGAACAAAGACACTCCACTATTTAGAAAACCCATTTAGGGCCATTCTCACTAGCTTGCCATCACTGGGACTATCTCCAATAGCTACTAACTCATCCATGGCAAGTTTAAGCCTTGTGAGGTAACTTGTGACATCTTCTCCCTAGTTCATTTAGGTATTCTTCAACTTCTCCTTGAGAATCACCTTCCTATTGGTGGTAGCATTCTGGTACATATTTAGAATGGTGTCCCACATCTTATTCATTGTATCTAGCTCTAAGATATGTGGAATAATATGATCCTTAACACCATCAAGGGTTATCCTCCTTACCTTGGCATCTTCCTTCTTGAATGTTGCAAGATGTGTCACATCTATTGGTATAAGTACAACATTGGTAGCATAATCCTTGATACCATTCGCTTCCAACAATAAAGAAATTATGGCCTTCCAAATACCAAAGTTGAGGCACCATCTAATCTATCCTAATCTCTCAAACCACCTAAAGCTATCTCAAAGGATTAAAGCAATAATAAATATAAAGAGATCAAAATTTCTTTCCTATGGAAAAACTCTTCTACCCTCAACACCGCTCTGCTACCATGTGAAAGTTAACACTATTATAGTCACTGATTATTAATCTCTTATAGTAAATTATTATTAAACTACCAAAAATAAATTCACAGCTAATATCAAAAAAATAACACAACTACAATTTCACCAATAAAATATAGAAATAAATTCAAAACTCAAAGAACACAATATTTTTGGACAAATTATCCTTGGAAAAACTCCTGAGGGAAAACTAGTTCTATAGATGGAAAATATATTAACTTTAGAAAATCAAGAGATACAAAATTCCTTGCCTCTCACTAGCAGAATTTAGAAAACCTCCTAATTTCTCCTACTAATATTCCCACTACTATCCCCAATTCTATTACTACACCCTTACTAACACTACAAGACTACTTTCTATCACTGTGAACTTATTTGCTAACATTGCAAATACTTCTACGACTCTTGTTGTTCTCTATCCTATTCTATTCTGCAAATGCCTCCCTTGACCCCCTTTTATAATACTTAACCAAGAGGTTTCTAGTTGCTTCTTGAAAAAGACAACTCAACCAAGAAGTTTCTAGTTGCTTTCTAACCAAGAAGTTTCTAGTTGCTTCTTAGTTAAAACAACCTAACCAATAGGTTACTAGTGGCATCTAGAAGGAGTCAATTAATTAATAAATATTTGTTGTAACTCTAACAATTATTTGCCAATTAATCACATGAAGATGAACAACTTTCTAAGATACCTAAAATTAACATGCGACATTCCACTTCTTGCACTGAAATAGTTTGAAGGTAGAGATAAAGTAACTTTAACATCCACTGATTGCACTTGATTGAAACTTTATTTTTTAAATGTCTTTAACAAATTAATCTTTAGTGTATGCTTCATAATTTGATGACTTCTCTTTAGATGTAGAAGTTGGCTTCTTTTTTTTGGCAGTAGAAACTAATGCCCCCTTAGGATCTTTAGAATACTTTAGTTTATCAATATCCCTCAAGGATAAGGAATTTGGTATCTAATTATGTTTTTTACTACTTTTTTGGGAGGGTATTGCCCATATTTGTAAGGGTCTTTTTTTGGGTTGATGGGAGATACAAGAACAATGTTTTATGCTTTCAAATTAGTATGAATAATATAAAGCTCATTTATATAGTCTAATCCTTTCAAGATATAATAGAAAATTTCCATTTTCATATTTAAAGGTAAGCCTTTACAACCATAATACTTAATAAGAGAGAAAAAATTGTGACCCAAAAACTACATCTATTTAGACCATTGAGCCTAAAATAATCAACCAACTTGACAACAGATTTCTTGTTCTCTACATCACCATGTTAAATTTATTAAAGAATTTTGATTTGATCAAGTGCAAACTCAATGAAATTTAATACAGTCTTTTGCACCATAATTATAGCATGTCATGTAACCCAATCTTGTCAAAGAATAATTTAGAAATTGATACAAGATAGATGTTTTAGAATACCATAACTCTTCATTAAAACTTTTGCAACTCTACTCTGCCTCTACAATGAAAACAAACACCTACTTATTACAATTCTAAAAATTACCATATTTGGTAGATTTTTGGGAAAGACAATTTTTTCCATTTTTGGACATTTTAAAAAATCATCCCATGAAGCCCAATTTTTCCTATGAAAAGCCCCCACCTAAGGTAAGATAAATTGCCAACTAATCAATGAAATCAAAAATAAAATTTCAAATTTATTACTAAAATAACTTTCTAAAAAATTGGGAAAAACACAAAAAACCAAATTCAGAGGTCTAGATGAGATTTTAGGCTCCTGGAAAAAATTTCAAAATGGTCACCTATCAAGTTGAGCTCCATTGAAAATCCAAATAACTCCTTCCAATGCAACTATCCATAAAATTTCAGCCAAAACCCACATCTGAGTCAACAGCCTTGACCCTCAGATTCCCCTAGATCAACATGTCTCTATATGTTGAGAACCAATCAAATGAAAGTTAGATAAAATGAACATAAAAAAACTAGTGAAGCTATGAAGGCTTGAAACACTATAGAGCATACCATTCACATTATGGAAAACAAGCCAATTTGATAAAATTCACTTCAGGAAATTTCAAGCATACTACCTTATTTTATTGAAAGACTAGAGTGACAAATAGAGACTTCTAGATACATTTTAAATCTAGTTTTATTGAGAATAATCTAACTAAATTAAACAAAAAAATACTACATTTAAATCTACTTTTCTCAAAGCTAATTGTCTTCACTAATTTGAAACTTAAGATGGAGCAAAAATTCCCCACTTCACCATTTACCTTCTTTAGATTTTTTTTTCATTGAACTAGATGGCCATGTATTATTTCTTTTAGTTTTCTTTCCCTAAATTTATAGTTGGTTCAACAATTATGATCAACTTCTCATAATTCCCCTCCCTAATAACATTCACATCTTCAAGAAAATTGTGGCAATGAGGTTGTGCCAATAAACCCATCAAAGATGTGATAATTATGACATATAACTAGAAGATTTAGTTTATCTAGAAGGCTTCGCACTAGTATTAAAACCCTATTTAGATAACATAAACTTATGTATATCTCCTTTATTATTAATACTACTTAATGTTTTAGCCTTAATACATTGATGGTTATGTGCAAATAGATTCTCTCATTTGATCATTAAAGTTATGCTATAAGAATGTAATTCATTTTTCATTCTCCTAGGAATACGAATTTGTTTTTCATCCTCCTAGGAATAGAATTTTGTGTAGAATGTGATAATCATGTTTTTAGTTTTAGTAAATTCATCATCATATCAAATGGAATTACTAAAAAATCTATATGAAATATTGAATGGATATAAGGGTTATTATTTGTGAAATATAACTAATGGTAGCTTTAAGGACTGATTTGTTAGTGATTTATGCTTGAGAAAAACTATGAACATATGATAAGGTAATAAAAAATAGGTAATAGAAAATTACTCAAAATGACCAACACTATGGATGACCTAGTTGCAAAGACTAGAGCTATTCAAATGAGAAAACATCATCTACTAACAACTCATAAGTTGTGACCATGTTTCTTTGGAGATTAAAAAGGAAATTGCAAGCAAGACCCTTGAATCAAGTAAAGCTTCTAAAATTTCATTTGAAGAGAAGAAACTTCAGATTCATACTATATTGATACATCCCATCTTCCTACTCACTTTCCATAATTAGTAAAATTGAAAGTTCTAGCCTTTGACATAGGTGTAGTTGGTGAAAGAATATTTTCTCCAAGCACTGAAACTAGTAATGATGATTCACAAAGATTAGTTACTCATTTACTAGTTCCTACCAATAACCCACCTTACCTAGATCACCAGGTTGAAGCAACTCTACATTGAAAAATATCATCTATAGAAGTCTCAATAGATAAGAGAAATTTTTCTCTAGGATTGGAAATAGAATCTATAAGTTAGACTATACAATTAAAAAGAGATATGGGAAGAAATATCACATGAAAGAGACAAATCCAATCTTGATATTACAATTACAAAAGTTGAAGCACCAAAGCAACCTTAGAATTTGACAGAGTTGTAGCAACACATAAATTTTTTTTTACCTTTTATAGAATTAAAAAATAGTGATTCACAAGGAATGACTCACACCAAGACTATCTTGGAATAGCAAGATGGAGATGATCAACTTGATAAAATGTCACATGTAAAAGGCTCAAATGTTGTGACCTAGGTTTCTATAGAGATTGAAAAGGAAACTTCAAGTGAGACTCTCTAATCAAAATGAAATTTAAAAATCCCATTTGAAGAGAAATAAACCTCAACTTTGCATAGAAATGAATAATTTAGTCTAATGTTTTATATTACAAGATTTGAAGTAGAAAATGCCTCAAGATCATATGAAACTAATAAATATGATATTACAGTTCCAATTCTACAAGTTGAAGAGGAAGACACCTCACACTTAAGGGAAACTAATAAATCAAGTCTCATAATTCCAATTGTAAAAGATATCTCAACTTTTGATGTGGATGTAGATACCCATAAGGATGATTCTCTAGCTAGGAAAATAGGGAATAAAAAATTAGGGGGAGATACTTTCAACCCTATACTTGTCCTAGTTCCATAATAAGAAGTTACTCTAAATGGGAAATTTCCATTGACATATAAGTTAGTAGCTATGTCACATGTTACTATAGGGGTTCAAACAAAAACTGCAAATGAAAGTACTAAATCAATTAGAGATTTTCAACATTCATTCAAAAAGGAGGAAGACTCAAAGTCATATGATATTGATGAATCAAGTATTGTAATTCCAATTTTGGATTAGGAAGATCATCAATCATTGATTGTGTCTACCTCAAAAATAATATCCGTTATGGTTTCTTCATCACCTAATCCATATTTTTTTAGGGCTTGCTCCAATTCTTCCTACATAATGTACCTATTATTATCTTTATCAAAATATTGAAAGGAAGAATATATATGGTCTTCTTTGTCCATTATGTTCATGTAATCTATGGTAGTGATAAATTCAAGGTAATCAATGGTTTCATTCTCATCTATATTTGTAGTGTCCATCAATTTCCTAACTTCCAGGTCAAAGAGTTTAGACCCTAATCTTACAAGGCTGACTTGTAGATTTTGGAGGTGTAGATTGGACATTACAATTCCTTATTTTTTTGAAAATACTCAATCTATTTTGGCGATCCTCAAGTGGTTTTCATTCACTAAAAAAATTGATAAATTACTTTAAAAGTAACTTTTTGTGGTGAATATAAATGTTTGGCTTAAGAAATATTTTTAATGTTGAGATCTAAAAGACTTGGATGGACTCTCTAATGAAAGATGTTGATGTTTTGGATATTTATTCACTACAAAAATTTACAAATACCTGTAATACAATAAAGTATGAATAATAGTAAATGTTGTGTGGATCTAGCATAGATTTAGGCTCAAAAAAATGGGAGTATATGATACAATCTACACCTAAAGTTACTGGAGAAATACTTCCCAAATTTTTTGGAAGTTCTTTGATTAATATTTCTACTCTCTAAGAGCCTCATCAATTGAACTTTACAAAAGTGCTCATAGTTAATATTATGAAATATCTAGTTCCAATATATAACAAATATATAAAGGACTAATGCTTAGTTAAATATAAGAGGCAAAAATATGCAACACCAAACTCTGGCTTTCTAAATTGTTGGCATTATCTCCTTTTGCACCCCAAAAGAAAGTTATGATATCTAACAAAGCCAAGGATAGTCTAGAGGAATAGTTGGCCTTACACCCTATTAACCACTACAATTGTTTCTTGAATTGTTGTCATGTTTCAAAATCCCATAAAATAATTCCAAAACTATACACAACCACTTTGTAATTGTATGATATATATTGGATCATTACTAGATACATCTAGTTATATATTCCAATTTTTTGAGTCATCATGTTAGTTTGTAATTCAATTAGACAGTGACCCCAAAATTTGTAATCTTAGTAGACTTATTTGTAGCTATTAGAATATTTTTAGACTCTAAATCCCTATGAATAAATCCAAGACTTTGCACATACTCCATACCTCTTACTACATCCAACATCTGCTTCAGAGCTATCTTGAGAGGTACAACTTGACTTTGTCTCCTTGCCAAAAAATATTGCACAAAGCTGCTCTTGGCATATTCTATCACAATACACCAAACCATGGGATTCCTACACATGTATAATAATAGTTCTCATCATACAACTAACAAATGCAAGTGTAGCTAGTTTCCTTGGAACATTTTTTTGATTCAAATAACAATAATCTTCTTGGACATGCTAAATGTTTATAGAATGTATAGTGAATTGATATCTAATAGCATAGTAGAGTGTGGTCCATTTGCTTCTAAAATGTCATTTGTTAAACTCCTAAGGTCTTTGAAGAGGAAAAACTCAAAATGATTAAAACATTTGCAAAAAAAGTAGAAGATCAATCCCATATTGGAAAGTGATTTCTACCCCCTATAATGGATATTGTTCTGGGTCACTATGCATGGATTAAAATAGGAAATATGATTACATGATTACAACATTTATATTTTATCCACAAATAGTCTCCACTATAATACCTATAGCATTAACTTCCTTAATTTTAATTTCATAATTTATGCATAGATTGTGGTCTAAATTATTTTGAATTTCATAAATCAAATTGTAAAGTTTCTATTTAAAATTGTATAGAGTTAATTTTTAGAAAATTAAAATTTTAGATCACACCACGATCTATTAATCATATTGAAATTTTAGATCACATTGCACATCACATGCTATTGATTTTTTTTTTGGTTGAAATTTTGATAAGTAGATTTATTTTTGTGATTATGATATTTTTGTCTTCTATTCTAGTCTTATATTTTTTATTCTTTTTGCTAGTGGCCACTGTGTTTCTTTTAAATTATGTTTCTTTTCTCATATTGAATAAATGACATCATTTAGGAAGGACACATACTAATACGTAATCTATTTTTGTGTTTCAAATGCTTTATGGTCACAACTTCTCCTTGAAATTGTTCTAGGAGTGGATGGTGCAAGAAAAGAACTATGAAAAATGTAGAACTACTACTCCTCCAAGATTTACTCTCAACCTTAAATAAATTCAACCATTTTAATCACTATTCATATGAGAAAATATTCCCTATTTGATCATTTCATAAGGTATATTTTTTTTATTTGGAGGATGATCATGCAATTGGATTTCTAGAGGGTGGACTGGGTTTTGGAGATTCCTATAGGTATTGAATTTGTTACCATAGATTTATATGGTGAGTAACTTTGCTTTGTTGAAATTTTTTATTGTAATATTAAAATTAAAAGTAAAAACCCTACATTTATGAATGTTGATGATAGGAACTAGACTTCAATAAACACAACTAACATTTACTAAAAAGCACAAATAAAATCATAGTTGAGCCAAAAGTAACTCCTTTTGAATAAAACTTCATTTATTTAGAAACAAAATCAAGAAGGACCTTTTACCTAGTCATTCTATTTGGAAATTGTTATCACCTCCAAGTTCATCGACAAGTCAACCTCCATGCTAAATGTGATTTCTATAAATGAAACATCAAGTGTATTTACTAGTTTTTAGATACTTTGGATGCACACAAGAAGTGCATCCATAAGGGGTGGATGCTCTTCCTATGCTCATATGGATGCATCTCACCTCTAAATCTATGCCTAAAGGCATTTGCATGTGGAGATAGAGGGTCAATGTACAAATTTGGTAACTGAGCTAACATTTGTTTCAAATAATTATAATTCCAAAACCTATTGAGACTATTCATGGCCTTATTCAGATTATTTTTCTATTTTAAATGATAAAAACTTAAATAAGAATATTGCAATGTTTATGATTGTGAGGTTTCCAATCTCTGACACTATTGCATGATGCATAGTGAATAGTGTTCTCATTTAATTTATGTTTTTTTTGGAGCTTCTTCTTTTTTATTTTTCTCAAATAAGTGCTTATTAAAAGATCTAGACCATGCCCATATTTTTAAAATATGAACATTTGATTCTGAATCTAGAGTTTATTTGGTCTAATGCTTTTAACAAGTTTATTCATTTCTTTTACTATTTTCATTGAGCAATGAATTTCTATGCAATGTTTCACATGATGTATTTGCAATTTTGCACTTGTGTATTTCATCTTATTCAAGGAAGATATTTTGGTGTGCATTTTATTATGATTATATATAACTCTAGGAGTGTGAGCATCACCTTTCATCCATTGGAATAATTACAACTAAGATCTCTTCTTATACCTAACTGTGACAGTGTGTGGCTCCTCCAGACAAACAATCATTGATACAATTTTGATATGTTTTTCTATCCCAATCCACATTTTCTAAAAAAGTGTTTGAAATTTATTTATGTTCTAATGGAATTGTTGGCTTCAATTTTTCTAAGGTGAGAAAAAAGTGCACATGAGGATTCAAAATTGGAGCCAAATATATCTAACACCAAGCCAACAATATAATGTAATAACTAAGTAATAAAAATGTGATTTAATATGTATTTGGGATGGGGACATTTTGACTTGGTCAAGATAAATTAGTGCTAATAGGAACAATGAACTTTCTCAATCACTACAAAACTAATGAGTTTTTAGTATCCTTTCAAGATTTGAAAGGAAATACTTGGGTAGGAGAAGGTCAGGTTCTGTTACATCTAAATGCTACTACTAGTAAATTATTTTATAGATAAAGGAAATGAATCTATCTCATATTTTCTTATTTAAAATTTCAACATGTTAACATTGTATTGCAACTTTAGGGATGTTTGGGATGATAGATATAATTCATTGGGCAGAATCTTTCAAAAAATGTGCAAGGAACCAGGGATTTGAATCATTGTCTACTATTTTAAGAGACATAGATTTGATGCATATTTTAATAAACTAAAAATTACATTTTTGATTGATATAAGATTAAAAAAATAAATATATTTTCTCTATCTTACACAACTTCATTAAAATAATATTCCAAAGACTATCTCCCATCTATGGTATAGTACCAAAAGATGAAGAAGAGTCATCATCAATCTTGCACTTTGGTATTTTCCAATATTTTGTACCGAGAGAATTGAAAATGTTTCTAAATATATTTGTATATTTAAAAAATTATGTAGATCTTAAGAAAATCCACATGCCCCTCATAAGGAAAATATTGAGATGCTTTTGGAATTACCAATTTAAGATGCAAGCAAGAATATACATATCATATGTATTGTCATCATATGTATTGTTATCATATGTATTATTTTCATATGTATTGTTATCATATTCTTTCTCCCTCAAGTTTATTCACTAATTGAAACATATCATATGTATTGTTTTCCCTTATTGGAATTTTTGTTTCAAATTTTAAGACTTTAATATTTTTTATCCTTGGCATCTCAAAAACTAATCAATTGTTATCTTGGCAATTGACCCCTTTAGTTGGTTCTTGTTGCATTATCTTATGACTTAAAGTAGTTGTGTTGCATTCATAAAGATAGTCCTACCTTAGATTTATTAGATGAAATTATGTACATTAATATCAAAGTTAATTACATTAAAATTATAAAAGCTCCTAAATTCAAACAAGAGCCTAATGAACTAGTTCACATTATTTTAACATTATTTATAAAAGGGTACTAGCTAAATGGAAGTGCACCTACTTTACAAGTAGGAGGATGGTGGTTTTATTCCATTGTACCCTAATATGATTAGATTAATGATTAAGTAAACTACCAAATAACTACTAAATATACTATCAAATCGACTACCATATCAACTACCAAGTCTATGACCAAATATATAATCAAATCAACTACCAAATTAACTACCAATTATACTATCAAATATACCACCAAATAAACTATTATTTAATAACAATCAACTACTAAATAAACTACCAAATACACCACCAAATCAATTAATATTTAATAACAACCAATTACCAAATTAATGATTAAAATAGTTTAGTCACAAATTTGGTTATGATATTAATGACCAACAATAAACTACTGATGGTCACAAGATCAAAATTTGTCATATATCTACAATGTTTAGTAGTTTATTTAATCATGTATTCTTGTTTTTGTACTACTGTATAGAGAGGGTTAGGGGTTTTTTGTATATATTAAGTTAGTTTCTTATTTTAATAAGTGCATGAGCACATATTGTTTCTTCTAAAGATAGCAGGTTTTGAGTTATAGTTCAAAAGAGCTAGAGTTCTTTTGTTTCATAGTTGTAGATGTAACAATTCTCCTATATCTATGATTTTTTTGTGGAATGGATTCTGGTTTTTTATGACTCCACAGCCCAATGGATACTTAAAGGCCACTGGTCATATACATAGTAAGCTAGTATCCCCTCTGAGTCAAGAAAAATAGTTAACCATATTTTCCCTCCCACAAAAAAATGATTTTTTCCTATAAAAAATGTCCAATGGTCATATCTATTCAAATATCCAAATATAATGAAATAAAAGATATATTCAAAACTTTGGCTCATCCTTTATTATCCTAAGTCTCAAGCTTCTTATGCTTTATTTCCTTAGAAACTTGAGTCACAACCATGCAACTACCCTTTATCACCTAGTCATTGAATTCTATGGCTTAACTATCAAGACAAGTGTAAATGTGCAATGTGGTTTTCCCAGTAGTCAGCATGACTTCATGATTTAAAAGGCTAGCATCCAATTATGAGTAGCAACATAGAGATCTCAATTCATCACTTGGTCACAAAGAGTTTAGTATAAACCCTGGTCAATATGGTGAAGCCATGAATCAACTTGTACATGTAGTCACTAGGGTCAGTGATGTGTTAAAAAGTAAAGTTGTAGGGCAATGATAACATGAAGTGAGAATGACCTAGGTGGAGAGCAACAATGACAATTAAGTCTATTTTTGTATAGTCATAAGCATTTCATATTAAGTCAAGGTCTATGTTGCGATGGTGTGAATGGTATGTAGTGTTTAGTTTCACATTTTTTCTAGGTTGCAATAGTCAGTGGAAAATGTTAAAGATAAGATACAAAGAAGCAATAGATAATTGGTCATAGTTTCGTGAGTAATAATTGCTAATGAAGAAAGGTGGTGGAAAAGTCACAATCACAAGTAGTCAACATGAAACATAACTTAAATACTAGTTAGGTGGCAAAATGATTAAGTATGATGGTCCACATGGCAAGGCCTAAGGGTTGACTCTAGTTGATAGATGACACGGCTGATTTGGCATACTGATAATAAAAAAAATAGCTCTTGGATCATAGATCTAATATTTTTTATCTCCCTCAACCAATTTCATCATTCTCCATGCCTAAAAAATGTAAAAGAACACTCCATCATCACCTAGTGATCCATCTAATCAGTTAGATAGTTATCTTTTTGATGAAGAAGTGACTTTTTTGTTGCATTTGGATGTGTGCCATGATCAAATATTTTCCAAATTTTTGGTGATTATTCTCTACAATCTTAAATGCAGTTGTTAAAGTTTTTCCTTGGGGTAGAAGCTATCTAAGTGATGCTTGCACTGTAAAAGAAGATTTTATAACCCTTCTTAGGGTTGATCTTTTTCATAGTATTATATGTCTATGCACTACTACTACAATTCCCTTTTCCTCGATTATCTTCTTTTCTCAATTGTATGATTGTATCTACTTAGCTCTTGAATGATATAAAGTGAAGTCTCTTCCTTATATAATTCTATTGGCTTCTAATCAATATATGGTTGTTAGATTGACAAAGATTGAACTAGTATACTTTGAGGTTGTATTGGTCAATTGTGCATTCTTGGTTAGAGATAAGGTTGAACATACTATTTGGTGTATCACCTCCTCTTAGATTATATTAGGTAGATTCCTTTCATGCATTCCTTCTTCCTTTTCCTCTCAAGAAATAGTTAGGTGTGTCATGATAGTAAGGAAACTGGCCTTCTTCAGAGACTCAATCTCAAGTCACAAAGTCCCGCACTTTCAAGATTGTTTCCATGTTACACAAGGTTGCCTTTAGGAAAGACTTTAGGTAAGGGTACAATATTTTATGGCAATAGTGTTCTGAAAGAGAGAAAATGCACAAGAATAATTCAAGCCTGGAAGACCTAGAGATTGTTTGTATGCAAATGAAGATGATGAGTTTGAAGAAAGAGTTCAAAATGAAAGTGATGACAAAATAGGATTTGAGTCTATAAAAGAAGAAAATTCTGAAGAAAAAAAATTAGAAAAAGAAAAAGACCTGGTTTCACAAGTTGAAAAGAAATCTAGTTAGATTATAGATAGTTGGTGTTCACACCATATGACTAGAGATATGAATAAGTTTTTTAAGTTTAGAAATCATGATGGAGGAATCTCTAGAGTTGGTAACAATGAATCTTGTCATATCATGAGAATAGGATCTATTACTCTTGATGGAAAGACTAACACTGATGACTTTTATTTTGTTGATGAATTAAAACATGAATTTTTGAGTGTTGGATGTTTGGTTGGTAAAGTTTATCAATTGTAATTAATAGAGAAAACATGCATTATCAAAGATAAAGATGGTAAGTTAATTGGATTAGGAACAAGATCCAAAGGTAATGTATTTCAATTAAACCATATAGAGATAACTTGTTTGATTGCAAAAGTAGATAGAAGTTGGTTATGGTATAGAATATATTTTCATTTAAACTTTAATAATATTGTGAAGACTAGTAATATATTTTCTATTAGAGATCTACCTAGAATCATGAAACTTCTAATATTGCTTGCAAAGAATGTGTTATGGCTAAATATAAGAAAGTTTATTTTCCTAGTAAGAAGTTCACCACCACAGTGAAATTGAAAATTATTCATACAAATTTGAGTGGTCCTACCAGAACAAGAGGATTCTATGGTGAAAGGTACATTATGATTTTTGTTGATAATTTCACTAGAATGATGTGTGTGGAAATTCTTAAAGAAAAGTTGAAGGAATTTGAAAAGTTTAATTTGTTCAAGAATAAAGTTAAGCATAAATCTAGCATAAGGATAAAATATTTGAGAATAGATATAGGTGGAGAGTTCACTTCCAAAGAGTTTAACATATTTTGTGAAGAAAATGGTATTAAGAGATAACTATTATCACCTAAGACACCTTAGCAAAATGGAATTGTTGAAAGAAGAAATAGGTCTATAACAGAAGAACCAAGAGAAATGATGTTTGAGAATAATGCATCCAAGAAATTTTAGAGAGAAAAGCCAACACAATAGTATACACCATGAACAAAGTGTAGATCAAAAAAGGTACAAACAATACTCCTTATGAATTATGGTTTGGACATGTACCTTCTATATCATCTTAAAATGGAAGTACTTCTATATTAAAAATGTTTAGCCCTTTGTGTAAGTGGTCTAGGGTCATGGCAAGCACCTTGAATGGGTCTTTGCATGGATCTAGATATTTTCCTACTATACTTCTTCTTTCTTTCTCTCCCTATTTAAAGCTAATTTTTAACAACTTTCTCTGTGAAACTAAGGACTTTGACTTTTTGGGTCAAGGATGACCTTTTAGGTCAAGGTTGACCTTGATGCCTTCACCAAATTCATTAAAAAGGCATATTCCATTGAAATAGTCATAACTAATCACCCTAAAGATGATTTAGCCATCAAATTATGCTCTTTAAATGTGTACTCAATTGTAAAACATTGGTGCTTGTAGTGAAAGATTCCTACAAATCACCTAACATGGAGTTTTCTTTGATGCTATAATTTTTAATGTGCAGTAGGTAAAATAGATTTGATTAGGTCAAGGATGACCCCAACCCTGACTTAGGGTAGGGTCAACCTCATCCTTGATCCAAGGTCCATTTTTCAATTTCTGGAGGTTTCAACACATTGAGCTTTGGAAAGTTTCATTTTCCCACTTCTAGGTCAACTATTTTAGGTTTTGAAATGGTAGACTCTTAAATTACATTTAATATAGGTCTATTCCCAAGGGTTAAAGTTAAATGGGATATAATGCTCCCATGCCAACCTTCTCTAGGAGTTAATGCCCTAGATTTCTATATGAGGAAGCCTTCTTCCCTCATTTTGACATCTACAATCTATCTATGAGAAAAGTTATTATCCATCTACTATGAAGTGAAGATATACTAGCATTCAAGAATTTAAGTAATCAAGCATCTAATTCATCAAGGAGGTCCATTGTTAGCCATTGAAAGATTCAATCTCTATGGATCCCCCTTGTTGAATATTTCTCTATCCACATTCATTCAAGATTGGTGTTGAAAATCTAATGCCCTTGATTTGAGACATCCTACATACATTTCTACATTCATTTGGAGCATATATACTTGTTGATTCAAGGATTCAAATCCTCCACAAGGATTTCAATATAAGCAAGATAAATAGTTCCATTTACTTTATTTATCCATATTGCAATTTCAATTCAATTTCAAGGTTAATTCCAAATTAGGGTTTGACCAAGGCAAACCACCCATCTAAACAAACAAACTATTTTCCTTGTAGATATAGGTGTCGAATGTCCAATTCAAGAGAATATTTGGATACCCTTTTTGTCAAACTTGCAAGATCCATTAATAGAAATTTTGTCATAGTAGTACAAGTCAAGGTCAACTCTTCAGGGTATAATTGTGCCCTAAGGTAAGATTGTGTTCCACTATCAAGTTCAAGGTTGACCTCCCTTCAAAATGAATTTTTTTTTTGGGTTTTCTCTATCTTGACATTT
Organism: Cupressus sempervirens; assembly: GCA_028749045.1. Taxonomy (NCBI): domain Eukaryota; kingdom Viridiplantae; phylum Streptophyta; class Pinopsida; order Cupressales; family Cupressaceae; genus Cupressus; species Cupressus sempervirens. Next base: position 367,612,269 of record CM053788.1, read on the forward strand.
CCAATCCAAAACAAGTTGCAGAGATCCCTAAAACTATACATAGACACTAGAAATAAGCATTTTCTAGAATTATTCTACTTCAAGGTTAGTGTTTATCTTTTATCTATTTTAAGATTTAAGCACATACTTCTCAAATACAATGACCATAGGACCTCTTTTCTCCTTATTCTCCATTACATGATCCATTTGTGCATTGATCACTTTCTTGTGCTTAATAATTTTGGATCATTTTTATTGGAAATTATGTAACGCTAAACTAAAACAAAATAAATAAATATAAAACCATGAACAAGCATAAAGAACCATAAATACTTTTTTTTTAATTAATCATCTTTTACAAGAATATGAACAATGATTGAGTCATTCTTAATTCATAAACCTCATAATAGAAGAAGACATCGTCAAAATAAATTTCCATAATGATATTAATACATAAGGAGTTTAGTACAATAATGAAGTACAATGTCATTCTTAGATGCCTAGGTCCCAACATATGGACTCTACAAGTAACAAATTTAGTTTCAAGAAGTAACTTCAACAGTCTTCTTTATCACTAGTTATTCAACTTGAACACCTAAAACATACACAAAAAAATGCAACACAACACAAAGAGGGCTCAGTACACACTAAGTTGAAAAGTGATGTCCACCTGCATACATGTTAGAATAAACATATATAAAACCATAAAGCAGATATCTGAACCTCATAACATAGTGCAATTCTAAAATTAATATGCAAGAAGTAACCATCTTCTTAAAAATGAAAAATTAAACTCACACTAAGAATAGCTAGTAAATGAATCATATACATATTGAGGTGTCATCACTATGGTGCTAAGATACTGCATCCATTTATGGTAAGCTCATAGACAACACATAGTGGAATTCTCTATGGTATTCCTAAAAAGACGCAATAGAGACTTGCCTTGTTCTCCGTACTAAACCTTACTAGTTTAAGTCATAGGTAAGGCCAATTATCTTTTATTTATAATTAACCCTCCTAATTCATCTTAAAATTATCACTGAATTAAATTAACTGAATAGGATAAATCGATATTCAGTGACCTCAATATACGTTAGATACAACTATCCTTAAAATACACATTAATCAGATATTCTAAGAATGCACATGCAACAAATAATAGTCAGATTTCACATGACATTACATTCTTCATCTTTTAAAATCTCATCTTCTACTACCAATCTTGAAAGTAAACTTAGGTTATTTTAACAATGGAAATAAATACTACAATATTACGATCTCGTAAATATAACTAAATTGTTACGTCAGTTTAATGATATTTACCAGTCATACTACTATACTACTTATCTCTACTATTATAACAAACTAAGCTTATCCTTCGAATTGGCCAAGATAATAATACAATGTACATATGATATTCTTGTTTTTAAATGACATATCACCAACATATATCATAATCTATCTCATAACTTAAAATGACTTTCCATTTCATTTATGAATAGAAATACATCTTTATAAAACAAGATTCTGTTTCAAACATCTGATTTCAAAACAATTTGTAAATGCTTATTAAGAAACTTCATAGTAAAATCAAACATTACTAAATCCAAGTGCAGCCAATGCTTAACAAAAGATTATCTACAATGTTAATAAATATCCAAGTGTCTATTGAAGTTTAACCACTGTTCAACAAAAAGATACCACCAAGTTTTAACTACAATCAACATATAAAAATGTAATATTTGAGATTAAATCAAAATACACTTCACAAATATGCAAAGTAACCTATATCATGCCAATAACTAGAAGTAATAAGGATGTAAATCCCTAAGCTATAAGAAGCACACAAACTGTTCACATAATGATCTTGTTGATATATCAACATCTATCTATGTCTATGCTTATGAAAATAATGCCTTAATCATTTGCAAACAATTTTACAACCAACAGTTATTTATAACTCAATTTCCATTATAATTTATGGGTTATTTTATGCTATCACAAAGAATTTCTTGTTTGAATTGAGCTTCCTTTTAACTATTTGACAAAATGTTAATTACCAATAAATATCACATACTGTTTGCTACGTTACTATTTTTTTAATATATATATAAAATAATAGAGCTATAGGATTCAAACATACTATTTTCTTTTAAAACAATGACATAACCCTCATTTTTATCATTTTTATCATAAAACAAAGTGACTGTGCCATTATTCAGTCATTAGATAGCAACCTAATGTAAGCTTGTGACAGAGGCCAAACCACTTATATCCAAGTATTTTAAAATATGGGTTCCACAGAGCTCGGCCCTGTCAATGCCGAATACCCATAAACATACCTTAAACACTTGCATACATATACTGTCGCATACATGAAACCCCGATTGGGTTCAACTTGGTGATAGAATGTATGGTTAGGGCAAAGCCCAAATAATTATATACATATAGCAACACCCAATTTAATTTCTCCCTAAATCTACATTCAAAGGTGGATATATATATAAAGCTAAGCATCGCTCATAGTGCCATGCTCTGTATATACCCATCCTTGAATGTAAATTCACAATATGTAAAATAGATAACCATTTACATTATGGTAAATGAAATAACATTGCAATTTAAAACAGAGAGAGAGAGTAGGGTAAGAAATTGCCCCTACGTGAAAACTGAAGATGAAAAGTGCTCTACAATCCAACTCGATGCCAAAGCCCCAAAAGCCAAGTCAAAACTAGTAAGCAATCTCTACAATGCCAACACACATAACTCGTAAATGACTTCACAATGGGGTGAAGCCAAAGAACCCAACAAAACAATAGACAACCTCTAATGAGAATCTCCATCGAGCTTAACCACATAAGCAAGTTTCCCTTCCAACCAACACCCTTAATAATGTCGATACCTCAACAACAAGAACATAGATGTAAACCAAACAGAGCAATGCGGCCTAGTATCTGGCCCA
>CM053788.1:367617712-367672712 GCA_028749045.1 Cupressus sempervirens
CTGGACACAAGTTATCTAGAAAAGATGAGACTCCTATAGCTGAGAAAAAAAAGTATAGATCTATGATTGGAGATTTGTAATATCGTCACACCAAAGAAGATATAGAAAATATAGTTGGGATAGTAGCAAGATTTCAAGCCGATCCTAAGGAATCACACTATGCAACAATAAAAACAATATTCAGATAATTGAAAGGGTATACCTAATTTTGGACTATGGTATGATAGATCAAGTGATTTTACTTTGTGTACATATACTAATGTAGATTAGGCAATAAATATGGATGATAGAAACAACACTAGTGGTGGAGCATTTTCCCTTGGAGGAAGATTATTTTTTTGGCTAAGATAGAAACAATATTGTATCCCATAGAGTACAGTTGAAGAAAAGTATTTAGCAACAACAAACAATTACAATTAGATCATGTGGTTGAAGTAGATGTTGAAGGAAATTGGGATAGATTTTTTAGAACCTATTTTCAAATATTGTGATAACACAAGTACAGTGAGTATGTCTAAGAATCCTATATTGCATTCTAAGACTACACATATATCTATTAAGTACTATGTTTTGAGAGAGAAAGTTGTAGAAAAAGAGATCAAATTAGAGTATGTAAGTATAAAAGGGAAGATTGCAGATATTATTACGAGGACTTTTCCTAAAGAAACATTTGAGTATTTGTGAGGTATGCTTAGGGTTATGCCCCTACCTACTTCTAAGTAGATGATGTACAAATTGCATCAGTCTAGTGGTACAAAGCACTATGGTTTGTTTAGGCTGAATTTTGATGCATCCTGTATGGGGGAGTATCTATGATTAGAAGAGTCATCAAGGATTCTTGGTAGTTGGTTTAGTAAAATGTCTTTAGACACTTGAACTGATTAAAGAATTCAAGAAAATTATTGACATAATGAAGCCTTTGTCTTTGATGTCAATGGGGGAGAATTATACATGAAAAAAATCTCCTATGTGTGAGGGAGAAGTGTTATAATGGATGAGAGTGATTATTTTCAATGGGAGAAACATTGAATGGGGGAAAAGTGTGAAAATTGATGACCATCCATGAAAGAATGCAAGTTGTTCTTGAAAGTTAGAATGTAAAAAACTAATGTCAATCCTAAGAATAAGGAAGAAAACATAGGAGTGTTCATGTAAGTTTCAGATTTGATTGATGAAGAGGATTTGAGAAGAAGACAACAACAACAATGGCAACAAAGTCTGATTTGGTATTCTTGGAACTTATATTTTTTTAATCTATGTTTCCATCAATGCCAAAGTGGGAGATTGTTAGCATGAATATTGATGATATTCCTTTAGGGGATTATCCTAAGCCTTAGAGATATTGACATGTTGGATTCATGGTTGTTTTTTCATTGATGTTAACATAGAATTATTTCTATGGAGACTAATAGAGTAACAGATAAAGAACAAGGTCATATGGACTATGTATTGAGATATAATTAGAATACCCATAGTTAGATAGTGTTATTAGACAACATGATGATGATGTCAGATAGTGTGCAAAGTCTAAGGTTACACACATGGAAAATTGTAAAGACTATGAGCTGATGGTGTTGTGTAATTATAAAATAATTTTATTATCTTAATATGGTCCTTTTATAATAATTAAGAAAGCGTCAAAGATAATTCAAGGAATTATTTTGAGGATATGGTATAAAGGAAAATTATTTTACTTTTAATGAAGTAATAAATGGATGTGTAATTGATGTATGAGGTGAAAATTGTACAAGTGATATGTGAAGTGTGTAAATGCATGTAAGTGATCTAAGGGTTTCTTTGGATGCAAGATTGATGATCTGGTATTGAGATCAGAAGAGGATAAGTCTAGTCAAGAGGAAAGAGGAGCTAAAATTATTCCATTTATATTATTTTATAAGGAGTAATATAGATACAAGTTGGATAGTGAATTCGATGGTCATTTCCCCTTAAGCTATTTGGAGAGTGGGTCTATCTATCATCTACAACTCCTAACAAGGTTGGAATCTCCTAATAGGAATTCAAAGTCTCCTGATAGATATTGATATGTATTGAATGTATTCCATTGTCTCCTAATAGTTTACATCCTCTTAGAAGGAACATTTATATTAGTACATCATTTTTTGGGTACCATCCCCACTATGGTTTTCCTCTGATCAAGAGTTTACCTAGTTAACATATTTGGTGTTATTGTGTATGAATATCATGTTATTGTGTATGAATATCTTGTTATGGTTTCTAATTATATTTTTTGCATACTTATGGATTAATAAGGTTGATAATTGTTTTAATAGATGGATCTAACTGATTCACCCCCTACTCCCTTTTAGTTATCTTTGTGGACTTTACTTTCTAACACATACATATCATAGGTATAAACTCACAAAAATGGTCTCTATTGAATTTTTGTCACACTAATAATTTGAGAAGTATCATATAATACTTCTAAACCCAAAAAATTATGGCATTGTCATGCAAAGTTGGTCACACTATTACTTGTCATTCTTTCACATTACTAATTGAAAACTATCAAATCACTTAAAATTGTCACTCTAATATTTTAGAAACTGTCATATGAAATTATTTGTTCAACTTGTAGTGCATTATCTCCTCAACTCTATTGCTTGATTTTATTTCTTTCAAAATATGAACTTTGATTGTGTTCTAGCTAAATAGGGGTATTCATACTCAGTCCTATTGTGTTCTGAGGCTAAAGCTTACATGTTTGGCTATGTTCTAGGCTAAAAATATTAGCTTGGCTTCTTGGATTTAAAGTTGATTTCATAGATTGTTTACTTTTCAAATTCATTTAGTTTACCTGTCTAGCTATTTTCTATTGGGCTTCTTGCCTAGCTCCCATCTCAAGTCACTAGTGTCCTAAGTTTCTTGGACACTTTTGACAAGATATTATCATCACTATATTTTGTGACAAGTGAATGGCTTGACTTTACAAGTTTTAAATCCATCTTCTTTATGTGATCTTATTAAACAAAAAAATTTCTATTACATGTTGGTTACAAGTAGGCTACAATTTGGTCAAGGAGGTTGTCCTTCATTTTAATTTGAATAGTTAACTTCTCCAAAAAAGTGTCCACTTAAGAAATATTTTGAGGGTGAACTAATTTTTGACAAGTTTGAGGAAGACAATTCCACCACTTGGTATGATCCTAATAGCTGTTTTGGTAGTTCTTTTGATATGTTTCTCGATACTCCTATAGCTAAAAATAGTGTGTCTTTCACCATGGATGAAGAGGAGAGAATCTACTACCTAGATGTGGTCTTTCATATCAAGAGAGAAGATATTGAAAGATAGAAAATGGTCTCTCAAGATGAACAAGCTAGACTAGATCAAGAGAGTCTTGAACAAGCTATGTGCATAGACTCTAGGATAGCTACACATGCTCATGAAGAAAATGATACTCATAAAAAAAAAATTCAAGGCATTGGGAATGCTTGTACATATAACTTTGAGAATAAAAATTCTAATGCTACCTTTAGAAACCACTTTTTAAATAATGCACACTTTAGAAACAATCATAATAATACTCATCCAAGAACCCCAAGGACACTTGTTGAGGGATATGCATCAACACCTAGATTCTCACAACCTTTAGATCATGAGAGTGAAGTAGAAAATTAAGTTACTAGTGAAGATCTCATTAGGTTCCAATAAGACCAATGTCTGCAAAGACTCATTCTCAATACATTAGAACAAAATGGGGATAAATAATTTGTGTACATGACAAATAGAGGTTGGAGAGTACCCTATGAATTTGACATCTAATGAATTATTCAAAAGAGAGAACTAATCAAAAGTGAAATCATAAAGAAATAAGTACAAGAGTTAAGAAATCAACTTGCACACATGCAAATGGAGAAAGAAAAACTTAAAACCTCATTTGATGAGACCACATGTGCTCTTCCTTTTAAAAAATCCTTTACATGATGTCATTCCTAAGGGATATAGAGGTTCCAAACTATGATAAATATGATGGATATGGTGACTCATATGATCATCTTTAATACTTTTATGTTTTTAGTATGGATTTTATGCAAGAAGATGTATCTCTCATAAGGGTCTTTCTTAGGAGTTTGAATGGACATGCCATGGAGTGGTTGACTAAAATTTCCTCTTCTCTTAATAAATTTGATGATCTTGTGCAAAGGTTCATTCAACGTTACTCATACAACATACACCACCCCATTACCATGTTAGGCTTGTGAAACATCAAGAAAAAACAAGGGGAACCTTTTGTTACATAATTTTAAAGGCAAAGAAGGTTATACTCTAAGTATCCTTGTCAAATCCTTGAAAATGAAAATATTTAAATCTTCATTAGCACCCTTGTACCTAAGTTATATTGTGAATTTAGGAAACAATTTTTCACCACATTCAATGATATGATTGAGAGTGCCTATCATATTGAAGATGTTTCTATCAAGAAAGGGGATATAATGTTAAACAAAGACAAAAATGGCAATGGAAATGGTAAGTATAAGGGAAAACCACGGAAGGAGAATAAGTATGTTGTTAATGATTGTTTTTTTGACATACCTAAGATCAAGGAACCCTCTTTCAACTTAAATAATGTTATCTTAGAAACCAAACAACAATAGGCTACAAGAGTGAATGATTCCAATAGATCCCAAACTTATGGAAATCCTAAATTCACAAAGTATTATAAGCCTAAACATAATTCCATGCTATTGGCTAATTCATATGATGTGATCTTAAAGAAATTTCTTTCTAACAAACTTGTTATGGTGCCTAATAATTCAAGACCATATGATCCCATTGTGAAACCTCCTTGGTGGAGGGATGATCAATTTTGCAATTACCATAGAAACAAGTGTCATGATACATATAATTATCTTAATCTCAAGGGTATGATATAAGATCTCATTGAAAAAGGGAAGGTTTCTACAAATGGGTTGGTTAAGATTGCTGACCATAAATATCTCAAGGATCCTATACCAAAATATGAACAAGGAGAAACTTCAAAAATAAACAAAAATAGTAATGGTGCTAAGACCGATTACACATACACCAATAGTAAAAATGTCATAAACATGCTTGGATCTATTGAAGAGAGTATCTAAATGATGGGGACTGAATTTGATGAAGAGCCTAATTATGATATTGATGATGAAAGGCATAAAGTGATTTTTATAACTCTTTATTCCTACCAACACTTTGATAACAATAGACCTATGGTTTCACTTAGGGTTGTGAGATCCTCTTCTTCCTATGGTGAAAGACTAAACAATGTCACTAGGGGTCAGTCTAAGGTTTTCCTTAAAGTTTTAGATGATGCTAAAAAAGATACCTCATCTAAGAGAAATTCTACCATTTCCAAGTCTACTTATGATCTTGTCAACCAATTACAATGGGTGATTGCTCAAATATCTCTCTTCAAGTCACTAGAGTTATCTCCTTTGCATAAGAAGATCTTTGAAAAGGCTTTGCATGCAACTAGTGACCTTATTGATATTGATGTGGAGTTCCAAGATATGGTGAATCACATATCCTCTCTACATTAACTTACATTTTTTGAAGAGGAAGACAAGTCACTTAGCTACCCTCACATCTTCACATTACACATCGAAGTATAAATCCATCATACCTGAGTCAGAATAGTGTTGATAGAAAATGGTCTACGTGGAATGTTGTCTCTTTCAATTTTGTTCAATAGCTAGGGCTATCTAATTTTTCCATTGGTCTTAGGCATATGATCATAATCAAAACTTATGATGAGGTTGAACATTATTGTGCTCCTTGTTTAATTTGGCCTTGTGGAAAAGGATGTGGTGCTCCAAGTTCTTGACATTCCACTAGTGTATAACATTTTTCTAGGGAGACCATGAATACATGATGTCAAAGCTGATCAAATAAACCTAGCTATGTAACACTAGTTAGCTCTAGCATCAGTCAACTACTAATCTCTCATAGCTATCATTATTCATGCATGTTGAAGCTCTACCTCTAGGACCCTAATCATTTGATCCCTTGGATCCTCTCCCCCAGTCAATGATAACTAATCTTACCTCTTCTCTCTACCCCTCTCCCTATCCACTCAAGGTAAATTGATTAGTCTCTCCTCCTCCACTGATTCTATCTCCTCCTCCTTTGCTTGGACCCTACTCCTAGATCTTATATGGCTGCTAGATGGACCCATAGAGCTGTTGGATCTATTCCTACCTCTACCACCTCTCCCTTCATCTCCCCCATCTCCTTTATTTTCCCCATCATCAATATCTCCTCCTTGGCCATCCTCCCTTGGTAGTGTATCAATAATCGTGAATTTACGGAATGGTCATCCCTGCAACTCTTGGGTGTAATCTAGAGATACCCCTACATCTATCACTATTGGGAGATACTCTTAGGATCTCAAATATAATTCTTTAATCTCATGTAATTATGTGCTATAATATAGCATGGGTAACCATCCTAGACCCTCCTCATCTTTGAATCAGGCATAAGTAGTCATATTTGTTGGCACTCTCTATTTTTGCCCAAACTTTTTCAATATATGACTAATCACAAATCTCTCCACAATCCTTGCATGGCTCCCCAATAATGGTTAGTTATAGAACATATACCCTAGATCCTCATGTGTCTCCTACCAAACCTTGCATCATACATAGCGCCTCCACTCAAAAGAGGCTAGCTCATCCAATGTCTTTCTATAGAAGCTTATATCACTATGAGGCTATGTGATGAACCCTAAATACATTTAAATATATGGATGCCTCCTCTCCCATGTTTGCACTCTTGGTCAAATCACTACAATATGATCCCAAGACCATAACTATGCCAGTATGACCCCACATGCCCATCTCCTCCCCTCCTTGTACATGATCTTTTGGAGCTCATAATACATATCTTCTAGTATAGCTAGTCTTGATGCCATCAATCAAGGCCTCTTCACTAGATCCACCAACAATCTACCCCATCCACATGAGAATCCCTTATGGATCCTATCCATCATCAATGCATGTCCTATGAGGGAGAATATAGTACACACCATTAGATATTGAGTACCATAATTAGGTATCATCTTATCACAATCTATATCTTGTCCATGATGGTCACATCTTTTGAATACCTCTCATAATGTGGTCCTATCATCTATCAAGGTCTAATCAAAGTAAACCTATGCCACATAAAAATTCACATCAATATTGATACCCATAAGACTAAATACAAATACAAACCAAACATGCTCAAAAACTCTTTGGATCTCCATGATATGGAACTCATAGGATGCAGTATACATCCTCTAAAGTGATTACTGCCTCACTAGTTAGGAGATGGAAAGTGTTATGATCATTATGTCATCTCTCTACTAGAGCTATCAAAAGGTCATGGTTTCCCAAAATATGGGGCAATCATAACAAACATCCAAATCCTATGGTCTATAGTCTCTTTCTTTCTATGGCATCTAAATGGGGCACTATTCATAGCCCTACTACCTTAGATGTTGTAATATTAAGGATTGGAACCAACCTCTACATAGATAAACACATCCATATGTCAATACTTGTTAGAAAATGATCAAACTAAACTAAAATCATCATAGCTTAGCTACTCAAGAAAGAAACTAAGACTTCAAAATATTGAACAACATAAATTTTCCACAACAATCATTAAGTGGTTGAACAAGTATCATACAATACTTTCTATTATACCCATATGATACTTCTTGTCAGTGCAATACTTCACCCAGTATTATATGTCAAATAGGTGGGTGCAATATGATAAATCTCAAAAAAGGGGTACAATACAATATTGATACCATAACCATCATATGAAAATATGTACTAAAGTAGTGTAATCCTTTCTAAAGTATTGTATGGCATTTTCTAGAAACCTGTCTCGACACCTAGAAAAATATGATAAAATGTTGAAAATCACTCAAAAAAATATGTTAGGATGTTAGATACTTACCGGTGGACTATACTATAGAGGCTAGGTGTGCAACTACCTATACTCAAATTAATATGCATGGTTGGAATGCCTCATTGAGCCATCATTCTCTCATTCTTTTCTCTAAGATCTCAAAACTCAAATTAGACAAATGATTTGAAATGATCCCTTAGGCCCCTCATATAACCTTTGACCTAATTTTTTAAATCCTTAGATTTGCACAAAAATTGCACCCCTATCTAATTTTGACATTGTGGATCCATTTTCAAGATCGACATTGAAATTTGGTCTCATCTTACTAGTCAAAATCATGTTTTAAATTTATTCCTTCTTATATGAAATTGACTGACTTTCTAAAGCCTAAATATTTGAATCTTGTTGGGGTAATCATTATCTTTTCATTTCTTAATCATTTATACCCTCTTTCATTTTTCTTATTTCATTCCACTTCATTTTATTTCACCCTTATTCTCACTTTCGCCTAATTCTGATGCTTTATCTTTCTTGGTAAGACTTAGTCAAATAGGGGCAGATCTTCATTTCATGGTGATCATTCATTGATCATAATTGATTATCTATCATCATGGAATTTTTTTAATCTTTATTTTATCAAATCCAACTCATTTTTGCATCTCCTTATTGTCATTTCAATTTTGATCTCAAGGGAGTAGGAATATTCTATCATTATTAAACTTTTTTTTTTTTTGTTATGGCTATCTTTTTTCTCTTAATTCATCTTCTTTCTTTGGCTACTTGGCTTGACATATTAGTTCTCATCTTGGGTATTGGTATTATGCATTGCTATTTCCTAGTGCTTAATTTGGCTACTAACTAACTATGCATTCAGGAATTTATCTCTCTCTACAATTTGTTCTTTAGAGTTGATTTCTTCTATTTACATGGCCTCTTCATTTTTTTGCATAATGTATTTCCTGATTGATCACACATTATTCAAAGATGGGAAAATGTAATCACCCAAAAATGGTCATCTAGACAATAACCCTCTTTTCTATCAATTTTGTATAATTTATAAATTTCTCATCTTTGATCAAATCCTCAAAAATCTATTTATTCAAGTACAACCTATGGTTTGGCCCCATATCCTAAGTCTTTTATTTAATTAAAATAAATTTCTCTCTTTTAATTAAATATAATTATATATGTCCCACTTATCCTAAAAGTGCAAACATAAAGCATTATTCATATTTTAAAAATAAAAATAAAGGTTGTTTTGTTACACATTGGGTGCAAACTTTTCAAGGTGAGTGGAATATTCATTCTCTTACACATATCTCTATCTTTTTTTAGCTCCCCTATTTATCTCTATTAGGTTGGATTCTTGTGCACATGGATCACTCAAGATGCATCCTCCACCCTTGATTAAGCTTCTCTTGACTTTTAATCTCAACCATTCATTTATCTTAGAAAGGAAGACTCTCTCCTCATTCTCTCATCTAGGTATTCTTTTATGATATTGTTATGTTGTATGTTTTCTTAGTGATTTTGGAGCATTTATCACACTCATTTGAAATTCATCTTGCATCTTCATTCTCTTGTTTGCATTGTATCTTCATGGCATACTAGCTTAGATTTCCTTTATGCTTATATCTTAGATCACATATCTTAACTAGGAGGATTTGTAGCACTTTCCTTTTGGCTAGATTAGTTTGAATCTTGAATTTCATGTTAGTATAGCTTGAATTGCATTGAACTTACATTATGACTCTTGGATACAAAAACTCTTGCTCCCATCTTTGAATCTCTCATTCTATGGTGCACCTTGCAAGGGTTGCATAGCTAGGTTCATTTGAGATCCACAACACTACTATTTGCACCTTTGAACATTATACATAGAGAGCTATAAGCCATCTCTCAAGTCTCCATTTCCATCAGATTATTTGGGAATAAGGGTTTATAGAAGTGTCCCAATATTTTGGTATACATTTATGGTACAGATCAAAGGGTTGGATAACCTTGTCTAGCTCTTCATTTTGTATTTTTTTCACATTTTTAGCTTGTTGTTTTGGGTTTTTATTTTTATAGACACAAATATTGTGCAATACTTTACTAGTATCACACAATACTTTCTAGTATATCAATATGACATATTTCCAGTTTTCTATCATATTGGTTTGTGAATTATGTCACACTTTTTTTCTGCATACTATCACATTGTTTGATATAGAGTATCGCACCAGGCATAACTGCCACTTAGGTATATGGGGAAGTCTCATGTGATATATTTGTAGATAGAAGTATCACCTCGTCTATTTCACCTAGGAAATTTCCTTTCAAGTTTGCATTTTTATATTTAAAAATTATATTTTGGATTTATGGTTTTCCCAATAGTTCCTAACAAGTGGTTTAACATGGTACTTTTTAGATTTCACTAATCCTTTTTTTCCCTAACCCTTTTTTTTGTAGATTCTCTTTCTTGCTTATTTTTAAAGTAAATTACTAAAAATTACAAAAAGGGCTACTAATGTTGTTGCAGGGATTCCCAAGAAAAAATCTAAAAAAGAAACAACAAAATCATTCGTCCTTTATTTCATTTCATGTGTGACATTTACTAACTTTGTTTTCTTTTCTTATCCACATAAAACCCATTAGTAGTGGTTCATTGTTGGTAGGAGAGTATGATCTTCACCTTTTAGGTGAATTGGAAATCTTAGCCCTTCATTAAATTGAGAAACTGGGTGAGATACTCTAGTCTTTAGTGGTTTTAATTAACTTTATTGGTGTGATTTAGAGAAACACGAGGGAGTACAAGATTATTCTCTTCACATTTTACGTGAATAAAAAATCTTGACCTCCTTGGTGTGGATCTATTTTGTTAGTCTACTATTGAAATTCATACCTATAGAGAGATTTTTATTGGTAGAAAGACACAAATAGGAATGATCCAAAGTGGGAACAAGCAAACCCTAGCTAACCTAACCCACTATAATTACAAACCCCTTGACAAAGGAAAAAACATTTGGGGGCATAATTCTTGACTTCACTTAGTGAAATTAATTTTGGAATTGGTACCATGAGGCGACCACTAAGTGGGTATGCTTAAGGTACCCTTGTGGTTGTGAGGTATTTAATTAATTCCCTCATTAGGGAGGATTAAAAACAAGACCCTTACCCCAAGATTTAGAGGCCACCATTTTTAGTTACTTCATATCTTGGTGTAGGATCAATCCTATTGGACTACTTGGATCATCTTAGGATTTACACTCACCATAAGAGTCCCTTTATTTGTGTTAATAGAACTTCAATGACCAAGAGAATAACTATTGTGGGAAACTACTTTGTGTGATGCAAGGGGGCATCAAGTTGTGGGCTAAGGTATTGAGTAATGAACTATAACCTTTACGTAGATATTGCTTGGAATATTTTTTATTCTGCTAGACCCATGGAAATCTATTGAACATACGCATGATAGTAGTCCTCATAGGATTTTTTCTTTAAAAACCTACTAAGTTTTTGCATTAGCAATATTCATTTGTCCCTCATCCAATTTATTGAAGATGTGTGTTTGTGCCACAAATTTCTTCCAAAATATTACATTATTGTTAAAACCTATCACATTTCTAAAACAAGTGAAAAATTAGAGTTAAATATAGGTCTCATAGGCATAAAGTCACAAAATGGTCTTTGTTGATCCTGTATCACACTGCTCATTTGAGAAGTATTGTATGATAGTTTTGGACTACAAAAAGTATCACACTATCATAAAAATTCTATTGAACTATTACTTGGCATTCTGCCACACGACCTATTGAAAGTTATCACATTACTTCAAATTTTCATTTAGGTATTTTAGAAACTTTTGTATAAAGCTATTCATTGAACTTGTATTTCCTAGTTGGCTTCTCAACTATGTTGTTTGATTTTGTTTCTTGCAAAATCTGATATTATGTTATGTTCTGGTTGAATAGGGGTGTCTGCACTTGGTCCTATTATGTCCCTAGGCTAAAACATACATGTTTGGCTATGTTCTAGGCTAAAAATATTAGCTTGTCTTCTTGGATGCAAACTTGATTTCATAGATTGTTCACTTTTCAAACACATTTATTTTACCTCTTTGGCTATTTTCTATTTGGCTTCTTTCCTAGCTCTTGTCTCAAGTCACTAGTTTCATAAGTTTCTTGGACATTTTTAACAAGCTATTATTGTTACTACATTTTGTGACAAGTGAACATCTTGTGTTTAAATTTTTTAATTCCAAGCTCTTTGTGTCATCTTATTAATCTAAAAAAATCTATTACATGTTGGTTACAACTAGGCTACAATTTGGTCAAGGAGGTTGCCCTTTAATTTTCTTTGAACAATTAGCTTCTCCAACTAGGTACCCATGTAATCAAAATTTTTATGGTGAACCTAATTTGACAAAGTTAAGGAAGAGAAGAACACCACTTGGTACGATCCTATTAGTCATTTTGGTAGTTCTTTTGAGACCTTGCTTGATATTCCTAGAGATGAAAACAATGTGTCTTTCACTATGAATCAAGAATAGAGACTTCACCACCTAGATATATTCTTTCATATTAGACAAGGAGAAATTTAAAGAGAGAAAAGAGACATTCATGATGAACAAGCTATGCTGCAAAAGGAGAAAATTGAACAAGCTAGGCACCTAGCCTCTAGGATAGATACACATGCTCATGAAGAAAATGATACTCATAACAACAATATTTAAGGATTTGGAAACACTTTTAGTTACACATATAACATTAAGAATCAAAATGATAATTATACATTTAACAAGCCCTTTGAAAATCATGCACATTTTTGAAACAATGGTAATAATGCTCCTCTAAGAACCCGAAGGACACATGTTGGGGGATATGCATCAACACCTAGATGCTCACAACCTTCACCTCATGAGATTGAAGTAGACAATGAAGTTACTAGTGAAGACCTCATTAGGTTCCAATAAGCCAAATGTCTACAAAGACTAATGCTCAAGACCTATTAGAACAAAATGGGGATCAATAGTCTTCATATATGACAAATAGAGGTTGAAAAATACCCCATGAATTTGACATCTAAAAAATTATTCAAATTGATTATTTGGGAATAAGGGTTTATAGAAGTGTGGAAATATATTGGCATACACTTTCATTATAAATATCTATACCTATAGATCCATAATTTGGTATTGATTAGATCCATAAATTTGTGGATATTTATTACATTTCTCATTGAAGAATAAACATCAACAAAATCTAGCATTGAAAAACTCTTCCTAACAAGGGTTTCATCAAATAGGTGAACTATATCATTTGTCTTACTTATTTATGTGCATGTGAAAATTGGTTACTCTGGATGCAACATAACACTTCAATAAATCATTAGATGTCAAGTGAATCAATTTAGATGATTAGATGAATAATAATGAAAAACCCAACAAAGTGATCTATTTCCTATCTAGTGTGAATATGAATTCTCTTAGGTTCTAAGGCTATTACTGATTATAGATGACAATATAATGAAGGATTTGAAATGAAAATTAATCTATTTATTTGGATTTGATACAGAAATAAGATGACAAATCAATCCATATGAAAGAAATAACAAATAAAAAATTAGAAAATTTTCTTAAATGTAATGCACAATGTCGCTAGAGAAAATTTGAAAAAATCTCCTTACTCTTCAATTGTACATGAGAAATGATATATAAGAGACCTACTATTATAGAAACCCATGATAAATTGACAGTTGAGATTGAATTAGATAAATAGTCAAGATCAATCCAAAGGTAAGTTGATGTTGAGTTAAAAATCATGCACTTCCTATTGATTGGAGGGTTTAGGAGGTGGAAGTGCAATTCACTTCTCAATTGTTGGAAGACTATAGATGATAAGGGGGTTAACTAACACTTCTAATTTCAAAATCTTACTCAACACTCCAATCTCTTTTTTGATTTCTAATTTTACACAAACTAAACTTTTTCCTCAAGATTGGATCTTTCTTGTTTTTATCAATTTTTGGAGAATAATTGAATTATTTATCTCAATTTTTATTTTTCTCAACTTTTGAATATTTAATTTAATAATTGATATTTTTGAGAGATTTAATTCAATTTAATCAATTCAATTTCTTTTTTGATGGGCAAGTGGAAAATGGGCTCAATTCAATTAAAGTGCTAGTACATTTGATTAAATTAATTGATTAATGATGATTTCATTGTCAATTAATATTTATAATTAGAAATAAATTAATATTTCTAGAGATAATTTCAAATGTGTTGATTTATGAAATTTCAATAATCCAAATTAGAGGAATTGATAGAAAATGAAGTGGCATTTTGGTTAGGGTGATGTCAATTGATTTTATATCTTTCGAGAATGTGTTAACTTGGTGGAACACATACTGGTGTAGGTCAATTTGTACCTAGAGGTCTACCCTTTTATGGGATTTCTATGTTTTCTAGCCTGATTCTAGATTAGGTTTTAGTTTTTCCCTATTATTTTTAGCTCAAAAGTGTCATCCACTATACATCTTAGAGGATAGCTACTTACACTCTCTTGTCCTTGTTTCTTAAATCTAATTTCTTTCTTAAATAGGGTTTTACGTGTATTTCTTAAATTTAAACCAACTAACCCTAGGAATTTTAATTAATCTAACACTTAATCAATCAAAGGTTAGTAAACATTGCATGAAAGAGGCATTTCCTAAGTTCTTCCTTGGTATTATTTTGGTTTAGTATATGTATGTCCTCACCTCACTAAGCTTATGCTAATCTAACTCAAGTTATATTAAGAGTTATGTTAACTCTCTCACACACATTGAAAGGCTTAGGGTGAATATGTTTAACAAATAAACTCATCTCATCTAGTTTAGATTTTTTAAAAATGGTTTTTTCCATTTTCTTTGTAAATACTTCTATATAAAATGCAACCATTTATACATAAACACATTTTTTATTTACAATTTCCATGTAATGCCCTGCCAAGGGACCCAAAAGAATTAACCTAAAATTTTACTAAGTTTGCCAAACAATTTTTTTTTTAAATCATGAAAAATAAACCATTCACATCAAACACATAGTAGTGGAAGTAATAACATGCAGTCAACTATAAGCATACATAACATGTTACATTCCTTAAGACGTTAAGTCACATTTAATCTAATTAATACTAAGTCTTACAACCACCACATCCACATGAAAGAATAAATAGAAAGTCCAATGTCCATATTATACATTTGTTCTGAATGCCTCTTGGCAATTAAATTCAAAATGCTCAATCATCCACTGTACATGACACAGGGTACAAAAGGCTTAAAAGAATATACATGTGTGAAAATGAAGTGCATCATCCTATTCTAATCCATGAAGAAAGTGCAATAAAGTAAATGAAAACACATTCCATACATGATACATCATCATAGAAGATATAAACATCCATCGTAAAAGATAGCCATAAATCATAAACACAACACATAATTATCTAAATGCATAGTTCCTCCCAACCGTAAATAGCATCATTAAACCATCGTGGGCCCTAGCCATCCCTCTGTGCATAACATCCCAAGTCACTAAAGAGATCATTGGTATTATCATAGTAGGAATGTCACTCCTAACACATACTCCAACATATGCATAAAGAATTCTAACATGCTACAGCATACACATAAAGAAATCTAATATGCAAGAATAAAGTATAAGATAAGTAAACAACATCATCTATCATATGCTAATCATCAATATAAGGATACATGTCCATCATCATAAACTAGGAATAGAACAAAGATAGATGCCAGCAAGGAATGCATTAACCATGGTGTCTCAGACGGATCTCAAATGGTAAGAGTGAAAAAGCACTACCACCCGACCACGTGGAACCTAAATGGTCCACTCCCACCGCGCTGAGGAGATAATCTCAAGTCCCAAATAGGATATCAAATAACATAACACAAATATTTTCTAAGTCTAGGAATCTTAATAGTATACTAACTCAAAGGTTCCAACACATAAATTGACATCTAGACCTAGAGGCACACAAAGACATGTAGGAAACCTACTATGCAAGCGAGAAAGTATCATTGCACAGATCACGCTAGAGTTACCCTGGTAGTCTCTTAATAGACCTTGACCCCCTAGTGATCCCTATGCAGCCACTAGTATCTTCTCATACAGACGAGGCATACTACGAAATGCAAGGTCACAACCAAGAATTCTCTCTACTCCCATCCTATTCTATACTAGCACTCAAGGCATGGGCGAGAACATACAATTACCTTATTAGGTTCATTTAATCCCCATTTAGTGTAAATTTTTTCACTTATTAAAACAACTTACAATGAGTTACCCTAGCAGCCACTTAGGGCCCGTACCCCCATTGTAAGCCACTTTCTAACACTAGAAGTAGATAACCCACCCTAGGCTCATGGAATCATAAATCACAAAATCACTTTAGTCCTATACAAGCAACTAAAAAACTACCAAAAGATAATCCACAATAAGAACATCAAATCTCCATGAGCAACTGAAAAGCATCCATAAATAATCATGACCACAATAGTTCTCTATTGGCAACTAAAGGTATCATTGATAATCACAATATCCATTGGTTCTCAACAAGTAACCAAAAAGTATCTCAAAGTAATACTGATCAAAGACTCCAAAATGGTCAAGTCAAAACATTTCACAACATGAAAACATCAAGAAATAAATCAACACTTCAGTCCCATCATGGCGACTGGAAATTAATCCAAGTATAATTGATTGATGACTCAAAAATGGTTAAGTCAAGTGTCTCAAATACATACACCTCAGCTTCACACAAGAATACTAGAAAGAAATAACAATTAGTAAATACAAACATCTCATAGAGCATGCCATCACATTACCATGGTTGTGTTTTAAAAGAATTGAGACCAAATAACATCAACATGCCATCACATTTGCATAAACCCCCGAGCCTCTGATAACAACCTAAGACTAGTCAAATCTAGGACAAACCCCAAAACCCCAAAACACATATAGCATAGAGAAATAAGATACACACACATGTTTTGGTTTTCTTTTGCAATCACATGATTAAGCCAAATATGAGGTTTCCAATTTTGTTTCAAGTATATTTCAAGTGTTTAAGATTTTATGTTTAATTTCTATGTCAATATAGAACTATCCCTCTATTATTTTAAAACAATTTTCTAAAATAATCATAAGATAATTATTTACTTATTTAAATCATTGAACTAGTTCCCATTGACGTTTAGATAAAATCATTCACATTAAAACATTAGAGTAATACTTATCAACTTTCAAATAATTAGTTTACAATTTCCTTTAAACACTTCAAGGACAATCATTTATTTAAAATAATTCTCACTGATTTTAAGTAAAATCAATCTCATTAATAATTCAATTATTTAATTCCACTTATTAATATCTCTTTTCTTTTAATTTTCCCACATTTAAAAATCCATTTAATTAAATTGACTAATAATTAATTACACTTCTTCTACTATTAACTAATCTTAATTAAATTAAATTTAATTAGATTAGTTAATAAATCATATAAAACTAATGCATAATAATAAGATTCTATTTTAATTCAAACCCAAACCTGAATCAATTTCCAAATCTTGATTATAAATGTCTTAGATCTATGTTGGTTTAGTCTTTAATTCATTCCATGCTTTGATAGATTATTTTTGTGAAGTTTAAGCGCAAAGAACTCCTGGTTAAGAAAAATGGAGAAATGAATGTCATTGAATAAAACAGTCCTAATATGGGGGCTATATCTCCCTAATGAACTGTTGGATCGGGCCGAATTTGAAATATGTTGGAAAGGGCCAAGTTGCGCTAAATCTGATTGAAGCAATTGAATAACTTTGGTCGAGATAAAAAGTTATGAATTTCTAAGTTTGAGTCTATGTAAGGGACAGTGACAGGGTAGTTTGTGATGAATTTCCTTCATAAATAAAACCAGGGTTCCCTAATGTTTTCTTCGCAACCAAATAAAAATTAACATACATATCTAGATTCTAATTTCAAGATTGAAGATTCATTTATGGAGTATATTCAGACACATATAATAGACATGATGAAGGTAGGAAGAGAAAGAGTGCAAATGGAATATGTGAAAATCACAAGTGCACCTAGATACTGATGCTAATTTGCTATGCTTTAGAAGTCCATAGAAAAATCCCTTCCTTCTCCAACATTCTCCATTCCTCCAAGAATCAACCAACCAAAACCCCCAAGTGACTAGAAGTGCTTGTAGAAGCATATGAGCATGTAGAAGCATATGAGCTTCTTGAATGCATGTAGCTTGTCCAAACACACTAGGAGAGCCTCTATATAAAGGCCTCTAAGATGCATCTAGAATGTGTCTAGAAAGAACTAGGAGATAAGCATGACAACTAAGCACATAACTTCCATAATAAGAAGATAAACATGATGAGGTGTCTAGAATGTTGTAGACACCATGTGCTCAAATAATGTGCTAACTCCTAAGTGTAGACAACATGTGCATAATTAGAGTGCAAACTCTTGTGTTGTCAACATGACAACTCTCAAGAGCTCACATACTCCTATGCAAATGAATATTAAAATAATGTACATTAATTAATTTAATATTCACTTTACTCTTTTTAATTTAATTTTTTAATTTTTTAAATCTCATGCACTCACTTTAATAAATCCATTTATTTTATCTTAATATATTTATATTTTAATCGCATGCACACATCATGCAATCTAGAATCTTTTAATAATTTTAATATATTTTCCACTTTTAAATTCATTTTCAAAACTTAATTGATAAAATATTTATTAACTTAAATAATAATATTATTATTTAGAATTTATTAAAAATGAACTCTAAATATATTATTATTAAAATAAATATTGTCATTTTCCAAATTTAACTTATAACTTTTATCTCTAAATTTAATTTCTGAATTAATTAAATAAAATAAATATTAAAATATCATATTAATTTTCCATTAAATCAAACCATTAATTAAATCTTTTAATTAGGCTTAATTAATTGAAAATACACTAAAGACTCATAAAGTAAAATACAAAAACCCATCATAGCAAAACACATACAAAGTCAAACCAAAAGAGTTAATATCATGAATTACGTCATTTGACGCATTCAGAAGGTACTCAAATAAGATACTTGTCCTAATTTTCAATTAAGAAAATGGCTTAAAGAGTTGGGATTTGGACTTGAGAATTTATCTCCCCTCTCTTACCATTAAGATAATATGATAGGGTACGCTCATCCTAGCAATTTAGGGAAGTCAATAACCGGTACCTACAACCTGCATAAAATTCATGCATGTACATACACAATATATATTAAGCTAAACAGGCAATGGCAGGAAGTGGTGCATTGTGTAGATCTCGACTAGCAGGTGACTACAACTCCCTTCCTTAACCACATTAGAAATGCCATATAGAAAGAAAACAAACACACACACCATACACATGCAAGTATGGGGTAAGTATCTATGAGAAAACACACAAAATAAACCATCTATCTAATCATCATCAATAACTAAAATCACTTGAATAATCATCATGCATACATGAACTATAAAGTACCAGTAATCTCATCCTATAATAAACTAAATCTGAAATGATATTTGATAATCTCAAAATAATGTTACTAATAATCATCAACATAAAACTAGCCCTAAAAGAGTTCGACAATGATAAAAAAACATGACCTAGGGGCAGGCACTACATTCCATGTCAAACAAAGAGAAATGTGCCTCTTTCCAAGTTGATGAAAACACATTATCTTTAGGAAATATTTTATTTTAGTGCTTTGTATGATTGCTAAAAATTAAATCAATTGGATGTTTTCCTTATGATGAACATGATTTATATATTTTGATTAAGTAAAAATAGGTTTTAAAGGACCCAAAAATTTTTATAGAGTAGTAAGAAAATAAAAACTAAGAATCCTAGAAGAATTGTTAATATATATGTAAAACCTTTTAAATGATTTATATGTTAATCTATACTAGGATTGTTTGTATATAATATATGGTGTAAAAATCCCCTTAAAACATTATATAGAGGCTAATGATATTGAAAGAAGATTGATACAAGTATGATAAATGTGTTTCAATTATTGTTTTGTCACTAATGTGAAACTTGCTATTTTCTGGTAAAACAACTACTTATATTATTTAAGTTCTATCACTTGTTTGATTGATGAAGAGGATTTGATCAAATGATGTAACAATACCTCCTATAAGAAAGGTTGGTTTATGATATAGAAGAGGAGTACAAGAATCAACTAAGATAGTGATATCATAGTGCATTCATAATCTATTTGAGGTTGCAAAGTTTGGTTACACAAAGAGAGTTTAGAAGAGCATGTTAAAAAAATTGTCTGCCAAGCTTGACCAAGTGGATAATAGGTGTTGAGAAAAGTTAGTTCAAGCTGAGAAAAAAATTAGTTGGAGCTAAGAAAAATCTATTTTAGTGTAAGCTGAGTAAAATAGTTGATACCAAGTAAATTTTAGTTGATGCCAAGCACTAGTAAACTTTAGTTCATGTTTTACAGTAGATGTCGAGCAGTGTAGCATGTGCCAAGCATCAAAAGTTAGTTAATGGTGAATGTTGAAATTATTAGAAAGATCATGATTTCAATGGATCTAAGCTAATAAGTTTGGCCTCTTGGATTATGTGAACCATGTGGAAGATAAGGTTAATGAGCTAGTCGCACATAATTCATGGTAAATCATTTTGAGGTGATTCAAAGAAGATTAAAGGAGAAGTTTCTAGAAGGGAATGAAACAAAATAAGGAGTAGATTAATTGAATCCTACCTAATATATCCCAACCCTAAATTTTATGATGGAGGATGAATGACAAAATATTTTAATTCTCTATTTATAGAGATGGTTGTTCAGAAGAAAGTTGTCATGTGTGAGAACCTAAGAAAGAGAAGGAGTCTATGGTATTGCTTTATTCAATGACCTAAGTGAAGAGTCTACATTGGATAGTTAAGAAAGAAGGCTTAAGGGTATGGATGCTTTAAGGGTGAACAAACTATCAGAGCCGAAGTGTGTGAAAGCCAAGCACAATAGAGGGCTGAAATAAAGATCTGTATTCTACAAATGGAGTTGTAAGTTGTTATCAAATCAAGCCTTACTATTACTCTCCAATAAATGTATCAGTCTAGGGTAAATCCTTTGGATTAAGTTTGACCTAATATTCATTTGCAAATCCTTTAACCAGGTGAAACTTGAAGTGAATAGTCTAAAGTACTCTAACAAGGTGATTAAAATCCTTTAACTGAGTCATATTTAATAGTGTGTATTGTAACCTTTAACAAGGTTGGCCTTTCATAGGGCATCACTTCAGAAGAGTGAGAAAGAGTAGCATGTTATTGGTGGTTTCTCCCAAATTAGGTTTCCACACAAATCATTATGTCAAGTGTGTCATTGAATCTATTTTGTTTCATGTTTAACTTTATACAAATTGATTTCATAGTAACCTACAAGTTTTAAGTGATTACATAACCTTATGGATGCATGCATGATGATAAATGTTTTATGATTTTATTAAGCTATAAAAAAATTTATTTGTACATCTAGACCTTGGATATTTAATTCACCCCCTCCCTAGTTATTCTAAAGAATTCCAACAACTAGTATCACTTTCATCTTCTTAAGAGGACTAGTTTGAAGGTACTAGAAGCACAAAGATCAAGATGTCAAAAAGAGAAGTACCCAAGCTTAATAGACATAACTTTTCTACATGGAAAAGTATGGTGAAGCTACACCTTAGAGGATTTGGAGATCATGCACAATCTACCATTACTATTGAGCATACTGACCTTGTTGGAGCCTTGACTATTGAAGATCTAAAAAAGAAGAAAGAGAACAACTAGGCAATGTTGGAGATAGCCTCTACCCTAAGCCATGCTAAGTTTGACAAGAATTTTCTTAGAGCCAAAGCTGAAAGTCTCAAAGGTAAG
This sequence comes from Cupressus sempervirens, assembly GCA_028749045.1. NCBI lineage: Eukaryota > Viridiplantae > Streptophyta > Pinopsida > Cupressales > Cupressaceae > Cupressus > Cupressus sempervirens. Next base: position 367,639,585 of record CM053788.1, read on the forward strand.
TTCGATGATATGAGAATACAAGAAGGTGAAAATTTTACTCAATATTGATCTAGGATAAAAGATGTTGTTAATGCAATAAGAGGATATATTGGTACAATAGATTATGATACAAAACAAAACAAATTTTTTAGAACATTGTTGCATATATATGTTATTAGAGTTTATACAAGAACTAAGATGTGTACCAAGGAATACTCTAAGTCTTGAAGGTTAGGTGGGTAGGCTCACTTCTTTTTAGCTATCTAAATTTGATAATTATAAACTTGAGAATATGGAATCTTCTTTCAAAGCTAAGCTATCATTAAAGGAACCTAACAAGAAAAAGAAGAAAAAGATAAAATATGTATCTAGTGATAGTGAGACAAATGAGGAGGATTTAGATAAACTTGAAACACTACTAGAAAGGATATTTCATCAAGGTAAAGGAAAGTTAAAAGGTAAACTACCTATCATTTGTTTCAATTGCAATGAAGTTAGTCATATAATTGCTAGATGTCCAAAGATGAAGAATTACAGAGGTGGTGACAAGTACAAAAGTAGAAGAGATGAAAACAACAAAGATTACAAAGATAAAGACAAGAAGTCTTACTACATTTTTGAAGAGGATGAATCTAATGAAGATGAGGCAACTGAACTCGTGTCTTCTGTGAACAAGAATGGTATATGGATCATTGACAATGGGTGTGTTAGAAATAGGGATTAGTGAGGGTGGGGGGGGGGGGGGGGGGGGGGGGGGGGGGGGGTTGAATTAGTAATCTACAAATTTTAGTCACCAACTAGATATTATTACTTACTTTAAACCATGCATAACAAAGCAACAAAGTAATGTTGAATAGTAATAGTAACAATACACAAAGATAACCCATGACACCATATTTTGTTAACTAGGGAAACCCTAGCCAAGGGAAAACCCTAATGGGGATGATACCCACTAGATAATATACTGATATATATGTTTCTTGTTAGAGGATGGACCCTGTTAGGAGTCAATGAGAAATTTTAGTATAACTAGTCCCTATTAAAAGATTCCAACCCTATTAGGAGTTGTAGTACAATGTATGCAAGAAGAAGCCACTGCCCAAACATGCAATTTCAACTACAAGAAGAGCTCACTACTCAAACAAGTAATTTATTGTTATTTTCCTTCCATGTCTGATCTCTGATCTTTAACTTGATCTTGGATCACTAGATAAAACTTTTCATATATTGTTTTCACAATACTTCACTCATGTCACAATCTTATAAGATAACACTAATACACAAGGATTGCATGCTTTTTATCACAAGAAGTCCATTGCATAAATACCATGCCTTTACATAAAATACTGTTGGGTTGGCTAAGATTACAATTCACTTTTCCAAGTTAGAGTAAACATCTAGGATGTCAACCCTAATTGGTAAAGTAATTATTTTGCAATCAAAACAATTCTTTCCTTCAATTTCATTGTCCTTCTTCAGCAAAACACGATTAAATTTGTTTCATATAGTCTATACAAACTTCTGAGGTTATACATGTCATCACCTACATTTATACTATCTCCATGTAACTTTTTTTTGACATATATGACATTTGCAACATGCTATAAACAAAACAATACACTGTTGTAAACCAAATTCTATATTTAGACAATTTTCTAATAGCCAAATACTAAGTATCTTTATTTCCAAGGTTTCCTATCAACATGTACATCATGTGTTTCCATTAATGACAATGATTACATATCACTATTAGCTAATTGTCAATAATCTCCCCCTTTGGCATTGATGCCAAAAAAATAGGAAAATTTGGCTAAGTGACAAAAACTTAACTATCAAAATAAATATTACATCTATTACAAGTTTACATAAATGCTCCCCCTTACAATATACTTCATACTACACATGTATCTTTCCCCTTTGTATCTTTCCCAATAATGACATGTATACAATTTTCACATGAATCTCTCCCCCTTGACATCAATGACAAAGGTTAAAATGTCAAGATTCAGTCCAAAACTACTAAAACTATTGTCTTCCCTTATGCTTATATTATATTCATGTAATCATCTAAAATAATATTTAGACTATTCATAACTTTGTTCCATGTCTCTTTGGTAGACTCTACTGATGTGAGAATTTCACATAATGCATATGATGCAATCTCAACTACATTGATATCTAAATACAAGAGGTTTGTATATGTATCCTTGTCCTTGACACATTTTTCTAATGGCTTCTCAACAAATGATAACTTCAGAGCAATGGATTCTCTAAAATCAGATTTCTCCTTAATATCCACTCTTTCTGAAGTTCTAGTTTTCTGATATTGTTGTGAACACTAGTAACTTGACTCTCAATATCATCAAATTTTCTAGATGGGTGTTGGATTGGGCTAGATAAAGCCTCTATCTCATTCATCTTTGCCTCTATCTGACTATCCAAATCCTTAGTCAATTTTTATGATAAGGAACACTTAACATACAAATCATTCCTTTCTTGTTGACATTTTTGAAGTTCTTTTATGCATGTATCAAGATTGACTAAGTCATTCATTAGGTTTTGGCAGATGGTACTAAATAGGATAGCATCATGGGAAATTTGAGCCTTTTCCCTTGCAACATTTAGCAAATTAGTAAAATTTGCATCAAAAGACTTTAGCACTACCTATGCTCTCAATTCAGGATCTAACTTAGTATGTTGTATTGTCAAAGTACTATGCAATCTTTTAGTCACTTCCATTAGTGATCTCTACAAACTCTTAACTATCTTATTCTTCTATAAAAGTTTGGATAAGGATGAAATTAGATCAATCTGATGATCATCATCAATATCCAAACTAGTAGGAGAGAGTGGAGTAGATGAACTAGATCGTTTAGTCTCATCCTCCTTCTATTTCTTTGTTGCTTCCTTAACTTTCCTCTCTTCCTCTTCTTTCCTTTCCTTTTCCTCTTTTTCTTTATTCTCTTCTGATCTTTTCCTTTCTTCCTTCTTTGTTTTCTTTTTCTTTACTTCTTTTGCAATCCTTCTCTTATCTTCATCTTCCTTTCTTTTTCCATCTTCCTCAAGTAATTTTTCTTGGCTTCCTCTATCTTCTTCTTTTCAACTTCTACTAGCCTCTTCTCTTCCTAAATTTTTTTCAAATTTTCCTAAACATCTTTAGTGTCTAGTACATTTTTTTTGGAACCACCAAATGGATTGATGTCATTAATGTTAAGAGTAACACTAGTTTGATCATTCTTCATAGGGTCACCACTGACTAACTCTTCCAAGGTTTTAGGAGCTAGAGGAGATGTTGCATGTGACTCTAAAAACATCTTGCTAATAGCTACTACAATATCCTTTCTCAACTTATCCTTCTCTCCAACCATAAATAAAAATGGCCTCAACTTATTCCTTAGGTAAGGTGTGAGGTTATTCAACAATCTTTTAATCTCATCTTCATCATTAGTCTTACAAATCATCCTTAACATATAATTCCAAAGTTCAAGGTCTTCTTCTCTAAAAAAAGTTTCCCTCATTTGCAATTTCTATGTTTATCTTCTCAATCTTTGACTTCCATGGTTAGCGAGCTTTTCTTGCTACTTGTTTAGATGGAGTCACCTTTCAGCTTGCTTGGTTTCTTGTTCCTCAACCTCTTCATCATCACTAGATTCAATTGTCAACAATGATTTCTAGCTCTTGCTAGGTCCTATAGCCATATATTTGACTCTCTTGATCTTTTTTGATGCTACTTTAACCAATCTCTCTAATTTTCTCTTGTGCTTATTGGGTTGAACATCAAATACTACTGCATAAGGAATGCTCTATCCCGAAGTTGTCTCAGCAACTAAAACTAACAAATGTTAGTATTTCTAGACATTCTACTATTTCTTCTATCATTATCATACCTAGGTTTCCTACAATCAATTGCATTATGAGCCATACCATGATAATTATGACAATAAAAGTCCTTAACATGATTGAATGACTTATTAGTACAATCTCTTTTCATATGACTTATTTGATTACATAAAAAGCATATACCTCTAAATTCATACCTAGTTGTCTTGGGAGTCTCCACTTTCTTTAGTTCATCCAAGATTTCAACTTCAATGTTTTGCTCAATTTCTTTAGGTTTCTTAAAAGATTGATAGGATTCAATCTTATCAAATTTTTCTTTTTCTTTTAGATCTAATCTAATATCAAGTTTCTTCATAGACATGTTAATCAAATAACCAAGACTAGTCTTGTCATAAGAAGGTCTCTATATAGACATAGAATCATCAAGTTTTCCTCTGCTAGAATAAATTTTCTCAAGCTATTGTTTGTACTATGTCAATTCACCTTTCATAATAGTATTGTACTTATGGAGTTATTTGTAATCTTCTTTCAATGTTTCAAACTCAGATGTTTTCTTTGCTAGACTTCCTCTCAAATCTTCATTTTTAGTCTTCATATTAGATTCAATGTTGCAAGGATCATTTCTCAAAGTCAACTTCATATTTGTAATCTTCAATTCATGCTTCAAGATCTTGTACTCTATCTTCAACTTTGAATAGTTATCATCAGTAGTTCTAGATTCAGTAGATTTAGGCTTTGATTTTAGATGTTCAATCTTTTCCTTCAACTGAATAATGTATACTTTGGATTCTTCATATCTATCCTTCATCTTGTCTCTTTCTTTAGTAAGGATATCAATTTTTTCAAGAGATTCTTCAAGGTTCTTCATCAACTATTACATATCTATAGGGATCTTACTTAAGTTGTTAAGCCTCTTTAAAGTAATTGTGCTCTAATACCAATTGTTAGAAATATGGATTACTGGGAGGGTGGGTGAATCAGTAATCTACAAACTTTAGTCACTGACTAGATATTATTACTTACTTTAAACCATGCATAACAAAGTAATAAAGTAATGTTGAACAATAACAATAACAATACACAAAGATAATTCATGACACCATATCTTGTTAACTAGAGAAACCCTAGCCAAGGGAAAACTCTAGTGGAGATGATACCCACTAGATAATATACTGATATATATGTTCCTTGTTAGAGGATGGACCCTATTAGGATTCAATGAGCAAATTCAATATAACCAATTCTTATTAGGAGACTTTGAATTCCTATTAGGAGATTCCAACCCTATTAGGAGTTGTAGTATAATGTATGCAAGAAGAGTCCACTGCCCAAACATGCAATTTCAACTACAAGAAGAGCTCACTACTTAAACAAGTAATTTACTATTATTTTCCTTGTCTAATCTCTAATCTTTATCTCAATCTCAAATCACCAAATAAAACTTCACATATATCACTTTCACTTTAGTTCACTCACTTCACAATCTTACAAGATAGCACTAATACACCAAGATTGCATGCTTCTTATCACAAGAAGTCCTTTGCGTAAATATCATGCCTTTACATAAAATACTATTGGGTCAGCTAAGACCACAATTCACTTTTCCAAGTTAGAGTAAATGTCTAGGATGTCGACTCTAATTGGACAAGCAATTGTTTTGCAATCAAAATAATTCTTTCCTTCAATTCCACTATCATGCTTCATCAAAACATGATTAATTCTATTTCGTACAATCCATACAAACTTATGAGATTATACACGTCATCACCAACATGTATACTATCTCCATGTAACTTTTCTTGATTTAATATGACATCTACAACATGTTATAAAAAAACAAGACACTACTATAAACCAAATTCTATACTTAGACAATTTTCTAATAGCCAAATACTAAGTATCTTTATTTCTATGGTTTCCTGTCAAGATATATATCATGTTTTTTCATTAATGAAAACAATTACATATCACTATTAGCCAATTGTCAATAAGGTGATCACATCACATGATTGGAGATAAAGTTATGATGGAAATAGTGTAAGATTTGGTACTCATGCACCATGTTTGATAAAAGGAAAAGGTTCTATCAAGCTCAAAGAAAATATTTTATGTGACAATGCCTACTATGTTGAAGGACTTAACTATAATCTATTGAGTGTGTCACAACTGAATAATTTAGGATGTAAGGTTGAGTTTGAAAACAAGATTGCTAAGATATATGATTCTAATGGAAAACTGATTAAAAATGATAATCAAACTAGAAGTAATCTATTCTACCTTGATATAGAGGATGATTCTTGTTTAGTTTTAGAATTTGATGTTTTGTGGCTATAGAAAAAGAGGTTATGTCATGTTAAGTTTGATAACTTGGTTAGTATCAATAACATGAGAAAAGTTAGAGGTTTGCCTAAGTTGAAGAAGCATGACAATATAATGTGCAAAAAATGTTAGTTAGGCAAGATGGCAGTCATATTTTTAAAGAAAAACTTGTACCTCTAAAGGAATAGTAGAGATTGTTCATACTAACTTGTGTGGACCAATTGAAGTGTAAAGCTACAAAGGAGATAAGTACATTATGTCTCTTGTTGATGATCACTCTAGAATGATGACAGTTATGTTTCTGAAATAGAAATCTAATGCTTTCCAAATGTTTAAGTGGTATTTAGCAAGAGTTGAAAAGGAAATAGGTAAAAGTCTTAAATGTTTGAGATCTGAAAAAGGAGGAGAATTTATATCAAATAAATTTGAGATTTTCTATAATGAAAAAGGAATCAAAAGATAGACATCTGCTCTGAGAACCCCTCCACAAAATGGAACTACTAAAAGGAGGAACAATTTTTAATGGACTATGCTAGGACACTCATGATAGAGAAAAATGTTGATTTAAAATGTTGGAGAGAAGTTATAAGTATAGCTATCTATACCTTGAACTATGTGCAAGTCAAGAAAGGTACTCATTCAACACCTTTTGAACTATGGTATGGATACTCACCCAATGTAAAATATTTTCAGGTATTTGGAAGCAAATGCTAAATCCTCAAAGATTTCAAGAATGGTAAACTAGATGCAAAAAGTGAAGAAGGTATATTTCTACGATAGTCCATAAGAAGTAAAGCTTATAAGTGTTTAAATACTAACACTAACAAAGTTGTGGAAAGTGCAAATGTGAAATTTGATGAATATATAAAAGTATATAAGGCTGAATCTATGAAGAAACTAGAAGAATACAAATCATTTGTATACTTTGTGAAGGTATGCCTGCTAAAGAAGATGTTGCAAATAAAGTTGCAAACCAACAACAAGTTTCAATGACTACCTAGTCACATACTATGAATGTTGAGTTGCATTCAGGAACCAAGCTACATTCAAGTGTCAAGTTAGAAAATGAAGTCAAGGCACATTCTAATTCTAAGATTAGTGTACATGAAAGAGATGCTAAAATACATGACAATGATGTATATAATGATTTAGAAGTTGAGAGACCAAATGAAGAAACTTGAGTTGAACCAACATTGTCTAAGTATGTCAAGAGACATCATCCTGCTGCACAAATCATTAGAGATAAAGATGTTAGACCAATGACAAGGAATAAGTTAAGAAATGATACATGCTTGCTAAGCATGAAAGAACCCAAAATAGTGAAAGATTCCTTAGAATATGTGGACTAGAGTAAAGCCATGGAAGAAGATATTGAACAAATTGAGAAAAAAAAAACATGGACTCTAGTTCCTAGAATAGAAGAAAAAAATTTGATTGACACCAAGTGGGTATACAGAAAAAAGTTAGATGAAAATGGTGAAGTCACAAGGAATAAGGCAAGATTAGTCTATAAAGGATATGCACAAGAAGAAGGAATTGACTATGGAGAAACATTTTCCCCTGTTACTATATTGGAAGGAGTAAAAACTTTGCTTGCTTATTTTGCATATAAAGGTATCAATTTTTATCAGATGGATGCAGAGTCTACATTTTTGAATGGTATATTAGAGGAAGAAATTTATATAGAATAGCTAGAAAGATTTGTTCATGTTAACAATAAAAACATGGTATGTAGATTACAAAAAGCTTTATATGGTTTGAAGCAAGTACCAAGAGAATGCTATGAAAGACTTCATATTTATCTTATTAAGATTAAATTTGAAAGGACTGATGATAACAAAAATCTATACTTGAAGATAGAGAAAGGTAAAATTTTTTTTTTATCTAAATTTTTTATTGATGGTATCATATTTGGAGGTCAAGATACTTTATGTAAGGCTTTTGCAAATAAAATGAACTAAGAATTTGAGATGTCTATGTTTGGAGAGATCAAGTTCTTTGTGGGTTTTCAAGTACACTAGATAGAATATGGTATATACATCACACAATCAAAGTATGTTAAGGAGATATTGAAAACTTTTGCATTGGAAGATTCCAAGCTAGTAAGTGCACCTATGGTGATAGGACATAAATTTTCAAAAAATGATGATTCAGCTGAGGTGAATTAAACATTATACAGGTCTATGATTGGGAAATTAAAATATGTAGTACATAGAAGACCTGATATTGCATTATCTATAGGGATAGTTACAAGATTCTATGCTAATCCTAGGGAGAATCATTTGATGGTTGTAAAGAGAATAATGAGATATCTAAAAAGAACAAAGAAATATGGTCTATACTACAAGAAAAATGAGAAATTTGAATTAAGAGTCTATACTGATGTTGATTGGGCTAGAAATATTGATGATAGAAAGAGCACTAGTGGAGGAGAATTTTTCTTAGGCAAGAGGTTGATTACTTGGACTAGCAAGAAACAAAACTACACTTCTCAATCTACTACCAAAGCTAAATATGTTGTTGTAGTAAATTGTATAAACATTATATGGATCAAATAGCTACTCAAAGGTATAAAAGAAGAGATAACTAAACCAGTGATACTTTATTTTGATAATACAAGTGCTATAAATATATCAAAGAATCATGTGATGCATATAAAGACTAAGCACATTGCAATCAAGTATCATTACTTGAGAGATTTAGTTCAAGATAAAGAGGTGAAGATGAAATATTTTAATGAAAAAGAGAAAATTGTTGATATCTTCACAAAAGTACTACCCAAGGATGCTCATGAGTATCTAAGAGGTAAAATAGGGGTGCTACCCATATCAAAGGCTATCTAATTAAACAAGAGGAGTGTCTTGCATCAAACAAGTTAATTGACAGTGTAAGTAGTGGATCTTACTTTAAGAAATGCCTAAAGTAATCAAAGAGCCATATTTACAAATTAGTCAGAAGCAAGGTGATAGAGGGAGAAATTAAAGATTTTTATATTTGTATATTTAAGATGACAAGTCTTCGAAATTATTGTCAAAGAGGGAGCTATACAAGGAAACTAAACAAAAACCTAAGAGATATTGAAGATAGACATTGCTAATAGCACATAAAGAAATTGAACAAAGAGGGAGAAATTCTAATACACAGTATGAGGGAGAAATTTTAACTGTTGAGAGAGAAAGTGTATCTATTGTTTACATCTACCTAGTAAAAGTATGATAATATAGAGGGAGATATAAGAAGTAATTTAGGAGTCATAAGGATGATTTGATTATTTGTTGATTAGAAAAAAACACAATTTTGTAACCTATTCAGAAGATGAAAGTTGTTGATAGAGGGAGAGATTTCAATACAAGGAATTATTTTATTTTTTGTATTTTGTTGATCTTACTATTTAAACCTAGTCAGTTTGGTTTTCCATCAATGATAAAGAGGTTAATGATGTTGAAAATAGATTGATACAAGTATGAAAAATGTGTTTCAATCATTGTTTTGTCACTAATATCAAACCCACTATTTCCTAGTAAGACAACTGCTTATAAGATTTAAGTATTATCACTTGTTTGATTGATGAAGAAGAATTCATCAAATGATGTAAAAATAGCACCTAGAAGAAAGATTGAGTTATAATATGAAAAAGGAGTACATGAACTAGGTAAGACAATGATATCATAGTGCATTGATAATCTACTTAAGGTTGCAAAGGTTGGTTATACTGAGCAAGTTTAGAAGAACAAGTTAAAAAATATTTTTCTACCAAGCTTGACCAAGTAGTAGGTGCCAAGAAAAGTTAGTGCATGCCAAGCAGAAAATTAGTTGGAGCCAAGAAAAGTCTATTTTAGTGTAAGTCATGTAAAATAGTTGATGCTAAGTAAAGTTTAGTTGATGTTGAGCACTAGCAAACTTTAGTCTGTGCTGAGTTATTTTATAGTGGATGCCAAGAAATGTAGTATGTGTCAAGAATCAGAAGCTAGTTAATGTCAAGTGTTAGCATTATTAGAAATATCATGAATTTGATGGATCTGAGCTGACAAGTTTTCTTTCTTGGATCATGTGAATCATGTAGAAGATAAGGTTGATGAGCTAGTGGCATAGAATTCATGGTAAACTGTTTGGAGGTGAATTCAAAGAGGATTAAAGGAGAATATCCTAGAAGGGAATGAAATAAAATAAAGGGTAGATTCATTGAATCCTACCTAATCTATCCTAACCCTAAATTGGATAATGGAGAATGAATGGTAATATTTCTTAATTCTCTATTTATAGAGATGGCTGGTCAAAAGAAAAGGTTGTCATATGCAAGAACCTAAGGAAGATAAGGAGTCTAGGGTATTGCTTCATTCAGTGACCTAAGTAAAGAGTTTGCATTGGAAAGTTAAGTAAGAAGGCTTGAGGGTATGGATGCTTAAAGAGTGAATAGGCTATCAAAGCTTAAGTGTGTGAAAGACAAGTAGAATGGAGGACTAAAATAGAGATCTGTAATCTACAAATAGAGTTGTAAGTAATTATTAGATCAAGCCTTACTATTACTCTCTAATAATTGTATCAGTCTAGGGTAAATCTTTTGGATTAAGGTTGACCTAACAGTCATTTGTAATTCCTTTAACCAGGTGACATTTCAAGTGAATGGTCTAAAGTCTCTAACAAGGCTCACTCCTAACAAGGTGATTGAAATCCTTTAACTGAGTCACATTTAATAGTGTGTATTGTAACCTTTAACAGGGTTGGCCTTTTATAGGGCATCACTTCAAAAGAGTGAGAAAGAGTAGCATGTTACTTGTGGTTTTTTCCAAATTGGGTTTCCATGTAAATCATTGTGTCAAGTGTGTTATTGAATCTTTTATGTTTGATGTTTACATTCTACAAATTGATTTGATAGTAGCTTGCAAGTTTTAAGTGATTTCATAATCTTATGGATGCATGCATGATGATAAATATTTTATGGGTTCACCAAGCTATGAAAAGTTTTATTTGTACATTTGGACCTTAGATAACTGATTCACCCTCCCCTCTCAATTATTCTAAACAATTTCAAAAAATGAAGGTTTACAATTAATTTACACTAATAAATAATAATTAAAATTAAGAAGTGGATTTTAACTTTAGTAGGTTAGTGAATCATTTGTCTAACAAACTGAATAGTGACTTGATTTCTAATTATATTAATGTGCATGCTAGTTTTGAGGTTCTTCTTGGTCCCCAATCGAATAGAGGTGTCTTCTCTACTTACTTGATAGAGTATTTGAATTTGTTATCATTATACTAGATTTATTATAGTGTCAAACATATATGCTTATAAATAATTTATTTAATGTTATTAACTACCCAAAAATCCCTTATAGAAATGGCTTCCAACAACTATTTAGTTTATTATTTTATTTAATCTAACCTATAAACTAATTTATTAATGTATGTCTAATAATTTGATTCAAGAATTGTGGAATTATTTAATAAATTATGTGAATGGAGATAGATTGATCTAGGACATAATGAAACTAGAAGATGAAAATTAGTAATTAATTAAACAATCATCACCATTTCATTAATGGAATAATGACACAAGAATGATAAATTATGAAGAACAAAATTAAAATATAGAATACATATTAAAAAATAGAGTCATGCGAATTGACCATTTTTCTTGGTGTTGAAACATTGTATTTCTAAATGACTACCTAACATGGCCTAGTAACAAGGACCCATCATGTATTTTCCTATTTTTTGAACTCTTTTTAATTTATAGTTAAGTTGGTACCTTCATGTATTTAATGCAACTACCCAAAAATCCCTTATAGAAATGGCTTCCAACAACTATTTAGCTTATTATTTTATTTAATCTAACCTATAAACTAATGTATTAATGTATGTCTAATAATTTGATTCAAGAATTGTGAAATTATTTAATCAAGTATGTGAATGGAGATAGATTGATCTAGGACATAATGAAACTAGAAGATGAAAATTAGTAATTAATTAAACAATCATCATCATTTCATTAATGGAATAATGACACAAGAATGATAAATTATGAAGAACAAAATCACAATATAGAATACATATTAAAAAAGAGAGTCATGTGAATTGACCATTTTTCTTGGTGTTGAAACATTGTATTTCTAAATGATTACCTAACATGGCCTAGTAACAAGGACCCATCATGTATTTTTCTATTTTTTGAACTCTTTTTAATTTATAGTTAAGTTGGTACCTTCATGTATTTAATGCATTTTACCTTGGCTAATTGACAACTAGGTACTAATTACACTTTACATAATCTTACTTAGGGACCACATATAAGATTTTATGAGCATTTCCAATTTAGATTTTGTGGTCATATTTTTGCAGTTTTCTTTATGTTCTTACTCCACCTTTATTGTATTTATCACTTTATTAGTGTCAACCTATGTTGCACGTACTTTCTTATACATTGGAAGATGGCCTACCACTAGTGGATATATGATTCCACCTTAGATGGGTGATAAGTTGTCTCTTGATAATCATGTTATGAAACAAAATAAAATGGTCTCATTCACTCCTTTCTACTCACTTTGGTTGTATCTCCAAGGGGTCTCTTGAGTAATATTAATTCAAGTTTATTCAATCGAATATATTTTATTCATGGTATTGTAATTTTAATTTTCCTAAATCTTAGGTAGTTATCTTTATAGATAAATTTTACAATACTTATATATAGTTTCATCAAGAAGGGTCTACAGTGGGAGCAAGTAGCCTATGTAAATAATAACCCTCATTATTAAAATTGATATTGTGTAGATGATTTGGTTAGTGCTCATGATGATTAAATTTCCCTTTTTGCACATACTATTTTTGGCTATTACAAATAATATATGAAGAAAAGTAATCAACGGTATCCTAAAGTGTTTTAATACAATCTTTTCTACTTTTTACAAGTCATAATTATTTTGTTGATCAATCTTGATGGGAACTAGTTTAGCACTCAAAGACTCCTATGGTATGTATTTTATTTTCTTTGTTTATGGATTTTCTTAAGCATTACATGGGGGAAATGTACAAATTAATATTTGGGATTTTCTATTTCACTTGAGATATTCTTTAATGATTTATGGGTAAGTGCATAAAGTTGTGGTACCAAAAGTGGGGTATAAGATGTGACTTTTTTTTTTTGAAATTAACAATTTCTAAACTTTGATGAGAATTTGACAATAGTTACGCTAAAATTTAAAGATGTGACTAAATAAAAAAGTTTTATTCCTTTGAATTTAGTTTCTAAACTACTTTTTTTTAAAATGGTGGAGTTTAAGGCCCTCAAAAAAGGTGGCCACAAAAAGTGGTATTGCATTTTTAGTAAAAGCATAAGATAGTGCGAAGTGTGGTCCCCCTGAAATCCTAATTTTTTTGAGAAATTATTTAAACTGTCTAATCAAAAGTTAGCTAACACCATGTAGTTTATCCCTTTTTTTTTTGTAATATATATACACATATATACATGCGTACATATATATACATATATATACATACATATATACACATATATACATACATACATACATATACATATACATATACATATACATATACATATACATATACATATACATATACATATACATATACATATACATATACATATATATATATATATATATATATATATATATATACATACATACATAGATACATACATACATACATACATACATACATGCAAATGTTGTAAGTGAACATATCTCAAAATTGTGAAATATATGTATGCTCCCACTAAAAATGATTGAGAGATAATAAAAAACCAAAACTTCATTTTTCTAAAGTGTGTAGAATGAAATTTATATTCTAAAAAAACTAACTTGTTGCAAATTTGGACAAAGGAGCTAAAATCTAACCCCCAAATACTACATGTTGGTTTTAGAGAGAAAATGGACATACATTCAAAATAAATTATAGTTGAAAGACTTAAAATAGTCTAAATTCAAAATAAATTATATGGTTAGATAGCTTACACAAAGATCTAAATTATCATTTAACCTAATTTTATTGATATTCAAGAATGGTGAAACTTAATTGAGAATACACAAGAAAATCAAGCATTTTTGGTATGCCTTTTGGAAATCATGTCTAAGACTAGCATGAAATGACCAAAACTTTGGGTTGGATCTCAAATGAAAATGAAATCCTTGGGCTTGGTTAATTTTAATGCATTATGAAGAGCATATGTGCTATAGTACATTTACTCTATTGCATGTGTGTCCTTTGTAAATAATAGTGGGATTGTCCTACAGGGAGAATGCATTATAGAGTATATACACTACTAATGACATTTACATAGGAAAAAGAGAGGAAGGTGATAGGAAGAGAGAGGTAGAAAATGAATATTATAAGGAGACATAGAGAGAGAGCATGCATCAATGACAAAGGAAATACTAAGAGATAGGATATGGAAAGAGAGAGAGTGGGGGAAAAAAGAACATGGATATATAGGGGTGAATGCACAAAGTTGGGTCGCAATTCCGCGGAAGTCAAATTCACGAAATGAGACATCTTAGAAACAGGTACCTGATTTTAAGAAATGGGCACCCATTTTCGGCTCGGGTGCCCGACCCTAAATTTAAAAAACAGGCACCCGTTATTTTTAAAAATCGGGTACCTATTTTTTATTTTCAAAAAATGGGTAACCGTTTCTCAAAAAATTAAAAATTTGAACTTTTAAGAAACAGGCACCCATTTTTTCAAAATAAAAAAAGGGTACCCGTTTTTAAAAAATCGGGTACTCATTTTTTAAAAGTAAAAAATGGGTACTCGTTTCTTAAAAATTCATTTTTTAAAGTTTTTGGTAGATTTTGCATGCCACTTTTAGCTTTTCAAAATGGGTACCCATTTTTTGAAATTCAAATAACGGGTGCCCATTTCTTACAACATGAGGCAGGGTTTTTTTTCCTCCCTCAAATTTTGGTTTGGGATAGGCTTGGTGAGACCAAGCCTATGCCTTGGCCTCTCAAGATTTGGCTGAGGCATTGAACTGACAAATTCATGCCTTGCCATAATTTTTAGAGGGTCTTCCCAGTCAATTTTTTTTACAAAATAAAAACCCATTAGAGCTCTCATTGTCCTAATTTCAGAAATATAAATTTTATAGAGTTATGATTTTATTTGCTATTTTTTTGTTATTTTTTAATCAAAGGTGGTACCTAAATGTAAAATAGCAACGTTCACTAAAACTTTAATAACTTTTTTATTTTTTATTTTTTCTTAAATTAATTTATATCATCAATTTACATTCAATTCTTTTGAAGTTAAAAAGAAAAATGAAAAAAGTGAAAGTTTGATCAAATTATGGTGTCTATATACGAGAGGTTTTAAAATTTTCCTTTATAGCCAATTAAAAATTAGTTTAAAAAAAATATTCATTAAAAAATTCAAGAAAAATATTCTCATCAATCTTTGGTGTGTCAGGTAACTCCGTTTAAAAGGATTTGCAAAAATTAATTCATTTGTGTCAAATTATGGTATCCGTACACGAGCGTGGTAAGGTCCTAAAACAGACATTTTGAAAAAGTGGTTTTTAAAGATCCATACCAAAAAAATAATCTATCATATGGGTATACAAATAAATTACATATTCAAAAAAAATATTCCATGCACTACAATTTTTATTTCTAAATTTTTTTTATATTTAATCTCTAAATGGCTCAAATTTTGGCATCAATTGACAAAATATTTCAAAAATAGGAAAAACACTTCCACTTTTTGGCCAAAAGTGAGACCCAACTTCTTGCACTGACCCATAGGATAGAGAGAGGAAAATATAATGGATAAGATATATATATATATATATATATATATATATATATATATATATATATATATATATATATATATATATATATATATATATATATATATATATATATATATATATATATATATAGAGAGAGAGAGAGAGAGAGAGAGAGAGAGAGAGAGATGGAAGGAGATAGTGGATAGGATAGAAAAAGGTAGAGAGTAGGGGATTAGATGGTCCTAGAGAGAGTGAGAGAATGGGATAGAGTTGAGAGAGAAGGGGGTAGGAATATCTAAAGAAATTAGGATAGAGAGAAAGGGAGAGTAGCATAGAGTGACAAAGCGATTGATGGAGAGAGAGAGAGAGAGAGAGAGAGAGAGAGAGAGAGATAGAGAGAGTAGGGGATAAGATGCATAGAAGGGAATAGGAAACTCACTCAAGAATAGGATGGAACAAAGGAGATAAGAGAGGGGGAAGGAGCGAGAGAGAGCAAGAGAGAGAGATAGAGATAGAGACACAGAGAGAGAATAAGATAGGATGAAGAGATAATGGGGTAGGAATACCTACAAGACATTGGATGTAGAGGAAGGGAGAAAAATGTATATTGATATAGCACGATTGCACTATAGAATACTCACACTATAGCATGATTGCACTATGTGAATATAAAAAAGTTTCTTAAATAGGAATGTGACTATTAAGATAGGCCCACATTCTCAATTTTTTATTTTTTTCTATTGTATTTTTATGGTAGAATTGTGGTTTTCATGGTGTTGGAAGTCAAAGAGCACTTTTCTTGGTGTTGGAAGTACCAAATTCAACCATTTTCTACACTATATTGTTAATCAACATTGTATCATATTTGAGGTTAGTGGAGTAATTTTTAAATGTATATTGTGACCATAGAGACAAATTTTATTCTGATTTGGCAAGTTGTGATAAGTTTTATTCATAGATATCATTGTAATTTGTATGTTTTAATGATTTGATGTTTTAAAATTATTGTAATTCATATGTTTTAATGATTAGACATGTAGAAATAATCATCATGCCAAGGAAGAAAGAAAAACCTCAAACACCAGAAGAGAAGGAGAGGGATTTGGCAATTAAAAGGGAAAAATGAGAGTATTACATGAACAAAGAAGATTGCAATCAATTAAGAAAAATATGGCTTAGGAAGAGGAAGAATAAGCACGAACAGAAAGAAAAAAGGATTTATAATTGGAAAGATAAAGAGAATGAATGGGACTCTTATCCTCAACAAGAAAATTGAATTGTGAAGGTACTCCATCTTCCAATATTGAAGGCACACCATCATCTCATGTTGAAGAGACACCACGTTCTATATTGTAGGGTGTGCAAACTCCATCATGTCATGTTAAAGGCACAACATCAACATACCATGTAGGTGATATTCCATCTTTCACATCTTACTAGCAAGGCACCTCATCTTAGGTTGAAGGTATGCAATTCACCCACATTTAGGTTTATGTTCAAAATGTTGAGACCATTGAAGATACTAGGACACCTTCAACAATTTTTTATAGAAAACTAGGATATTTGATTGATATTGATACTAATATTTTGTATTCAATGCCTGATAAGGTTCCAAAGCATACATGTCAAATAAAATTTAATCTTAGAGATTATTATTTGAAGAATTAAATATGACATAAAGATGTCAATTATCTGTTGAAATGATTAGGAATTTTAAATTTAGGCCTATCATGATGATTCTTGGGCTAAGAATAATGGATGATTCAAATGTAAAAAAAAACATTGTAAAGAATCTAATGAGTGCACATGACAAAGTGGGTTCTAAGTCACACAAAAAAGATAGTAATATCATAAGATGCATACTTGCATAAAAAATAGTAAGAACCCAAATGAAGAAAGCTCAACTCATTATACGTACAAGAAAAAAAATGAAAATAGGTAGATGTATTCTAATGAGAGTCATTGGAAGGAAAGAAAGAGTGGAATATCCAACAAAAATGAAGTTATGAACATTTAGCGGTAGACTACCACAAAAGGATAAAGAAATTAGTAAAGCATTGAAATCATCGATTGAAGATTTTTGAAAGAATAACACACATTTTTTTCCTAATCAAACAGATGTTGTAAGAAGGAGGATTGGTAGTAAAAACCATGATCCACATAAACATTTTTTGGATTCAACTTAGACACAATTCTTTACAAATTTTTTTTATTGATATGTATCCTCAAATTAAAATTAGTCAAAGATATTTTGAAATGGGTAAATATTTTTATGTGAAGATAAATCACACACACACACACACACACACAACTTGTTTTTGTAGGGTTCATATTGATTTTTCTAACCATTTTTATGTTTTTAGGCATATATGTGTGTTTTTGTATTCTAACATTTTTTATGCAAGAGTGTAACATAAATGAACCACGTAGATATTCAAGAAAATTTATTTATACCAATATTCTATGTGAAAGAGGGGATGATCATCTACTTTACAAGTTTTCATGCTTAAATGATACATGCCTAATTTGTGGCTATTTGCAACATTGATCAACTTGTCAACATGTGGATAGTACACATGAAATTGGAAATAAAATGGTAGATTTTGAAAAATATAAGACTATAAAAGATGATAAAAGATGATAAAATGGGAAAGAGGATAAAAGATGTGATTTGATGATTGAAAAGATTCCATTGTTTGAGTTCATGAAGATATTTTGTGAAAAAAGAATTTATGAGAATGAAATGCATATGCATAGGGCATGGTGGTTTGGTTTGCAATTCAAGTTGTGCAAGATCACATTTTCACTAGATACCATTATTTCAGTTATGGACATTGTAGAGAACTACACACTAGAACCACAAAATGAGGTACAAGCAAAGTGTTAAACTTCTCAATAGGTTTACATATTTGTTCATATAGAATTTTTGCATTCATGTACAAATACATAGGATCACAAGAATATATTGAGGGTGTAAATTTTTTAGATTAGTGATAATCAATCACATTCAATAGAATTTGTACATGGTTTCTTTCAACTATTTAATGATGATTTGGCTAATAGGGGCATATCATATGATCAACACATCATTTGGTCAGACAATTGTGCATCTCAATTCAAGAATGTATGAATGTTTTATTGGTTGAGTGGGAGGCATAGGTTGACTAGTATTCATTATATCTCAAATTTCATAGAGGTTGGTCATGAAAAAGAAGAGAATGATGGTGTAGATGCATGTATTAGAAGAGCCTTATCTCGTCAAGAATTAAAGTACAAAGATAGAAAAATATTGTTAGATGAAAAAAGTATCGTTGAATGGTGTAACACTAAAATTGGTTTAGGTAAGGAAGGTGATTCTATGTTTTTTTTTGACTTTTTTGGTTGATAGATAATACTAACATTGCACCATATGAGGATTTATATACACTGACTGGATCAAATGAGCTACACCCTTTTAGAAGCTTTGATTTAGATTAATAGACTATCCATCTATGAAAAATGGCATGTTTTTTATCTATCATGTATAGAGGAATATCTGGATGGATGTGAGTCAATTGCATAGGAGAACAAATGGCATTTATGAGTTTTGGTTCTAGTCAACACCTATCATCCCCCACAAGCACTAAAAATGATAGAGATTGAATCATCGATTGGCTTTGACCACTTGTATGATCTGGTCTAACTAGGTAATATATATCAATGTAAATTTAATATTTAACTTTGTTATTATTATCTAACTATTTGGTAAATTAATGAGAACATTATGTTTCTATCAATACATGCCATGTTTTTATTGTGATTTCATCTAAAGAAAATGAAAAAGCGATAGATTATTATTTGTGTTATTATGTCTAGGAAAAAAAATGGATCACTCAGTTATAGATGGTGAAGGTTTAGAATACCCTATAGGGTACATGGCTTAGATGATATCATATGAAGAACCCTAACTTGTGGTTATTTGAGGATTGGAAAAAATAGAGGAAAATTCTTTATTATTCAAACCTTGTCATTGTGTCAAATGTGCACTTAATCAAATAAGGAGGAAAACCAAACAATAAGAGTCTTTGGAAGGTTCATGAGTTATACCATGAGGAAATACTTGAGACAATAAAGTGTATATCATATTTGACTGGTTCATCGAATTAGATGTCATTATAAAACCATGTAATATATAATGTTTATAAATTTCATATAATATCTTGGGAAAGATGAGAGGTTTTCTCTCTTTATCTAACTGTAGTTGGGCATCCTCAAATCTATAACTAACCATTTTTACCAAAAACTTGCATAACTTCTTCAAACTTAATGAAATTGCTCCAAACAAAAAAGAGAAAGAACATTAAGTCATCCTACTATTCCAATGTATAGAATATACATGGGATCTAGGCTATAAATGGTTGTACAAGACCTGGAACCAACAAAAAAATAGTCAACACCAATCAAAATGACAAGTTCTTAAGAAACCAATTCATTCAAAATTATCTCTTCTTCTTCTCATTCATTCATTTCTTTTTAGAATGACCAATAAAATTATTTTATAGTGTTTGCGGTGGTTTACAACTTCCCAAACACCATTTAAACCAACCCATTATATACGCTATTGCATTTTTGACAACATTTTATGCACTTTATGCATTTTTGCATTGCAACTTTCATATAACCCAAACTAGACAAAAATTATGACTCAAATGACTTTAGATGGACACAATTAGATCCATCCACATATTAAATAATTTTTTTAAAATTATTATTATTATTTTGGCAAAAGTGGATGAGCCATTGAATATATATATAGTTCATATTCTGGAGCAGCGGTAGTTGACCCTCAGGGGTCAAACCATCGAGTAGGTAAGGGTCCAATGGGACCCAACTGATGATTCTTTAGCTCCATGGGAGGATGCAAATAGATTATGGGAGTTAAATCCCTACTTGTTTGTAGGCTTCTAGGAGTAAGCCTAATCCAAGGGGGGGTGGATGCAGTGCCTACCCACGTTCACATCTTTCTGGATACATTTTTGTTATTATTGTCAAACTATGTTAGACTAGTTTTATGCTGATGGATTAGTAGCATTGTTTTGAGACTATCGGACATTATGTTATGGATTCAATTGATGTATGATGAGATTACTTAGACTTTACATTTCATATGTGCATGATTATTATTACATTATTTCCAGTTATTGATGATGATTAGTTAGATGGTTTATTATCACATGTGTTTTCTTATGAATACTTACCCCATACTTGTATGTGTATGGTGTGCGTGTTTGTTCTTATGTATGGTGTTTCTGATGTGGTTAAGGAAGGGAGTCATAGTCACCTGCTAGTCAAGATCTACATGATGCACCACTTCCTACCATTGTTTGTTTAGCTTAGCATATATATATTGTATGTACATGTGTATATATATACCCAGAATTGTCGCAATATATACAAATGAAAATCATCGATATTTACAATATATTATATTGATGAGCAATTCAAAGTTACAAAAATTAGGAGAATTCCACTAAAAAATAGAAATCTTTGAAATTTTACATTTTTAGAGCTAAATTGAATAGTAGGCATGGAGGACTCAAAAGTCAACCAAAATTACCAACGTTGTAAAACATGCCTAGTGTTGGAAAAAAAAAAACACAAGAAATAAGGTAGCCTTTATACTAACATTCTTCCATGTTCTCACAAGAAGCACCCTTGGCAGAAGTAGAAGGCATACTAGGTTGCAGAGAATAACCCCAACCAAAATCCAAACATGGTAAAGGATCAACCTCCCGGCTTGAACCCAAACCTTTAGTGATGACAACTAATTTTTCAATGGAAGAAGGTGCATTCTAAGTTGTGGTAACTGGGGTAGACTGAGCACTTGACACACAGACAAACTAACTTGGGGATACTAGTGAGCCCAAAATATTGAGCAAAGCAAATCTAGTTTTCTTCATGTGCTCAACTAGCTAATGACCCAAAACTTGTGCTATGACTTGCAAAGTTTGTGTCAAGAACCATAAGTTATGCTTTTCAAAGGAATTTTGTAATGCCTCAAATGTCACCATAGCTTCATGTTTCTGCATGAGTAGAGATCCAGAAAATAAACCACCCACTAGGGCATTTCTGGCCCACAAATCATAGCTTTGCATCACCCGTTTGAACTTATTATCAACCCAACATTTTGGTTGGACCACCTTGACAGCAATAATTTCCAGGTGTGATGTTGATTGTAGTAGGTCCATAGCATTGGAAAAGAATATCAATACCAAATTTGAAGGAAATAACACATGTCTTGAGGAGGCAGAGAAAAAATCCTCCCCAATGATGGTGTGAATTGCATGACTAATAGAGTAAGAATGCACTATAAACATGACATCTAGTGCCACATCATCCAAGGAAGAATAAAGTGCATCTTCTTCCATAGCTAGTTGAATCTTAATTTTAAAATTTTTGGGGAGGATATTTTAGTGATACTGGTAGCAAGAATTACATTTCAAACAAGCATTATATGGGGACAACATCTTGAGACCAAGTGAAATGGCAGGTAGACAAAGTAGGAAGATGAAATTAAGAAAAGGATCCATTTATTGCATGTAGATAAATCCTTCATCACATGCTTGAAGGATATTAAGTACCTAATCCCATGTGATTAATAAAGAGAGTGCCATCAAAATTAAAACCCAATTGTAATTCTGATAGCCGAAGTACAAAATGACGCTCACAAACTAGAGAGTTTTTATATTGATCTTGCCATGTGCAAAACCATGTGGCCAAATTGAAGTGAAATTGTACTTAGGTGATTTCCACAAGTATGATGAAGAAAAGAGTTAGCAGGACTTACCATAACATCACATATGTCAAAATGAATACAATAATTAATGATCTGTACTTAGTAATAGCTCGTACATAAGTTGCCAAATTGAATACAACTTAGTGGAAATCTACCACTTGACCAACACTACTCCCTTAGTCATAACTGTCACTCACTATCATCACACTTCCACATGATATCCAGCAAGAACTTAGTCAATTTTACCACCACGTGTTTTCCAACAAAGCACTTGATCATTATTGACCTTGACAAGCACATGTCAACACAACACCACATGAAACCCAGTATACATTTAGTTACCACTAATCCAAGTTCTAAAACTCAGTCAACACTAAGTCCAAGCTCACTTGGTAAGCACAATGTCCAAACTTACTCGGTAAGCACTATGCCCAAACTTACTCAGTAAGCACTATTGATCATATGAAGACCTCATTTTACAATTTTGACAACTTATTACAAATGGCTTCTCTAGCCTTTACATCTTGACACAAAAGACTCAAATATATCATAATTGGATCACATTAATTCAACATATGACTTAAGGAATATAAACCTCCTTGTTCTCTTGGAATTTAGGTGCCTTTGCACTAGTTTTCCAAAGGTTTAAGTGCATGTAGGTCCATTTTTTCTACTCCACATAGTCTAGTTTTGGCAAGCATGTTTTAGTTGACATAAAATATTGCATTCATACATAGTAGAAAGATTCTAAATGGAGCATCTTTTAATCTATTCATCATGGGACCATTTTGTCATCTTTGTTAGGTCTATTTGGTTGGGTAAACACAAGGGGGCATCTCCTTTCTCTCACTACACATTGAGAATGCTTTTGTCGATATCATAATAAGGTGTCCTCAATGTGTACTAAGTTGATCCAAACAATGATTTTTGATGGCTGATATCTTGGACCTTGAGATGGTTATTAAAGTGTTGTGAAGAGCATAAGGAAAGTGATTCCAAGGTCTAAGTGAATCTATGTCTTTTTTTTATGCTCCACACAATTTGGTTTTGGTGAGCACATTTCACTTGACACAAAATCTTGCATTCTTGTGTAGCAGAAAGTTGCTAAATGGAACATATTTCAATCCATTCATTATGGGACCATTTCATTAGCTCTATTAGATTAGGTTGGCTAGGTAAACACTAGGGAACATCTCCTTTCAACTACTAATAATTAAGAACACTTTTGTGTGTGACATACCAAGTTGTCCCCAATGTGCATTAAGTCGATGCAAACAACAATTTTTTAAGGTTGATAACTTGGACCTTGTGATGGTTATCGAAGTTATATAAAGTGTGTAAGGAAGATGTTTCCAAGGTCTAAGTGCATGTAGGTCAATTTGTTGATTCTCCAAATAATGTTTTTTTTGGCGATCATATTTCAGTTGACACAAAATCTTGCATTCTTGCATAGTGGAAAGTTACTATATGGAGCATCTTTGAATCCATTCATCGTGTGACCATTCTATCAAATTTGTTATGTCTAGTTGGTTGGGTAAACACTAGGGGACATCTCCTTTTTCTTACCAAGCATCAATAATACTTTCTTGCATGTTGCATCTAGTTTTGCCTTTGTGAATACCTTGATAGCTAATGACTTAAGTAGTCAATTTGATACATATATAATATTGTTTACTAAAAAAATTCATTCAAAGATAAACTACAATTAATTGTTGTTAATAAGGTCACTACTCATACTAATATTGCAAATTAAGATCATGAAATGACTTGA
Source organism: Cupressus sempervirens (assembly GCA_028749045.1). Lineage (NCBI taxonomy): Eukaryota > Viridiplantae > Streptophyta > Pinopsida > Cupressales > Cupressaceae > Cupressus > Cupressus sempervirens. The sequence continues at coordinate 367,664,020 of CM053788.1, forward strand.
AGGTTCCCTTCAATTGTTGATACTTTCTTAGTGAAATGATATAATTTGTTAGTAATCACTTAGGTAACTTGCACTATTTCACAATACTATCAACTTTCTTCTATTTTTTGAATTCATTATGTGCAATAAAAATATAGTTTTGTTAATTCTCAACTCTAATAAGGTCTTGATGCCGTGTCAAAACACTACAAATAGTTCCCATGTTTATAGTTTGAATTTTTAATGTGTTGATCCATTAAATATCCTATCTTCTAGAATTAAATTCACAATGTGCAATGAAAATATAGTTTTACAGATTTTTAACTCTAATAAGGTCTTGATGCCATGTCAAAATACTACAAATAGTAAGTGTTGATTTTCAAATCTTTAATTTTTCTGATCCATTATCATCTTCAAGTAGAGTGAATGATGATTTGGTAGAAGATGATATTGTTTTAAAAATTTCTTCAATTGTATGTTGCCATTGATGTTACACAAATGTTAGTATTAACCAAGCAATGTAGAGTTTGTAGTATTAACCTTATATATCTTAGTATAAACTAAGAAGTTAGGTAAAGAAGACTTTTGATAATAACTGAGCAATTAGTTAATAAAGAGAATCATGCTTGCAATATTGACTGAGTGGTTAGACATCAAAGGACTCACAATGTTGATCGAGTGTTTAATACCAGTATTGGCTGAGTGATAGCAGAAGGTTTTTGTCAAATAGTTAATTCATTAAGGCTGATTATTTGCATATTTTAGAATGGTATTCAAGACAACTTGTCCAATATTATAATATACAAGATAGGTCAAGTTATGAGGATAAAATGTTAAAAGTAGAATATGAAGTAAGATGGATATGTGAGTGAAGGAAAAGATAGAGTAGGAAAGAGTGGAGGATAAGTTGCAAAGAAAATCTGATCAAGAAGGATCCAGAAGTCAAGTCAAAACAAAGATCTAAATCTACAAACATAGTTGCTTCAAAAATTAGGTCAAATTATTGTTTCTTTCTAACCATTATAGCAGTAAAGAAATCTCTTAATAGAATTGGCTTAATAGTCATATTGTAAATCCTCTAACAAGGTGACATTTCAAGATTGGCATATTTAAAGACCACCAACTAGGCCACTCCTAACATGGCGATCTAAATCCCTAATAGGGTGATACTTAATAGTATATTTTGTAACCTTTAACAAGATTGGCTTCTAACAAGGCTCACTTTAGAAGAGTAAAAAATATTGTAACTAGTTGCATGGTGGTTTTCCCAAATTGGGGTCCTCATTAAATCTTGGTGTCATCTGTGTTCATGTTATTTTCTTTATGCTCTATTTTTCTACAACTAAGTTGCTAAAGGCTATAATAGGGTATTAATCATGAAATTTCTTTATTAACTAAATTTTAGTAATATTCTAGTGTTAACCAAGTTGAGAAGTATTGCATGATCAATAGAAATTTTGAATTGACATCTAGGGAGAGGGAATTGTTTTTGTGGTAATTGATTCACCCCTCCCCTCTCAGCTACACTCTTATATTTGCAAAAATTGGTATCAGATCATTTGGTTCTTTTAGGAAAGGTTTTGAGGACCTAACCTAAAGATCAAGATGTCTTATAGAAGAGAGATTCATAAGCTTAACAGAGACAACTTTTCAGCATGCAAAGAATTGATGAAGCTATATATTTCAAGCATTGATGATATCAGTTTGTTGTACTTGGAGAATAGAGATGTGCCACTACCTAAAACTATGACTTTGGAACATATGAAAGAGTAAAAGGATCACAATATAATAATGATTGAAATGGCTTCCTCTCTAAACTATTATGAATTTGATGAGGTCAAAGATTGATTTACTACATTTGATATGTGGGAAAAGTTGCACAAAGAGTCTATGGAGGTGAAAAAATGTGAAAAGATCCAAGGAAAAAAGCTTGAGAGGCAATTTTTATTGAATGAAAATGAAATAAGGTGAGAACATTGTCCAATATAGTGAAAGAATCAAAGAAAGTGTGAGCACAAATAGAGCTGCAAGAGGAAAAATTGATGATGAAATAGTAGTTAGCAAGGTGATAAGAACACTTCTTCCTACTTATACAATTAGAGTTTCAGCAATTCAAGAGATGAGATGCAATCCTAAAAGTTATATAATCTTGTATGTACTTGTGGGAAGATTAACATCTTTTGAGTTAGATAAATTTGATAGCTATGCTCTACTTCTAACAATATTGAATCTGCATTCAAATTGAAACTAACCCTTGGTAGAAGAGGAGGAAACTCAAAAGAAAAATAGGTTGATAGTGATGAAGAAGATGATTTAGATGAAGACCTTGAAGTCATTGAAGCCCTACTTGCAAAAATATTATCAAAAGGGAAAGGAAAATTCAGAGGCAAAATTCCATTATTTTTTTCTCATGTGAAGAGGTTGGTCATATTGATGCAACATGTCCAAACAAATAAGATAAAGATGAGAAGAAAAAAAAAAAGTTCAAAGGAAAAAAAGACTTCAAAATCTACAAGGACTACAAAGACAAAGGCAATAAATCATGTTACATTCCTAAAGATTATGATAGTGATGATAATGGAGAAAAAGTAGTTTGCATTGTTGTTAAAGATGAATCTTATAATGAGGAAAATGAAAATATGGTACTTATCTCTCATGTTAGCAAAAATGATACTTGGATCATAGATAGTGGATGTCCTCATCACATGAATGGTGACAAAACCAAGTTTGAACATTTAGAGCATTATAATGGTGGAAATGTTATATTTGGAAACAATGAACTATGATATGTTAAGGGAAAAGGAATCATAGCACTATGATGCAAGGTGGTATTATATCTTTTATCATCATAATATAATTTATCGTCATTAATAATATATTTTATCATCATTTCACCACTTCATGTTTATTTTCTACAAATTTTATCAAATAACCAATTGAAGACCATATTAGGAGAGCTCATTACAAAAGGCTCTTTTAGCCTTACGTAATGATTCACATTAACTCAAAATGATATTACCAATGAAAAATTAATTGAATTTAATTATTAGTACTAAAGACTACTTTGATGTATTCTCTTGGTGCTCCTACACCACATTAACAGAAGGAATCAAATGTGAAAATGCTTTTTGGGTTGAATGATTAAGACATAATCTACTTAGTGTAGCTCAACTAAAAAATATAGGATATAAGGTTGAATTCATGAATGGAAAAGATAAACTATTGGATGAAAAAGGAAACTTAGTCAAAACTAGAAATCAAACAAAAGGTATTTTTTTTTACCTAGATCTCATTGAAATTACATGGTTTATAGCTCAAATAGAAGAAAGTTGGCTATGGCATAAAAGAATCTATCATGTTAACTTTGATAACCTAGTTTCCATAAGGAAGAACAAAAGAGCTAGAGGCATATCATATCTAAAGAAAACTGAGATCGGCATGTGCAACCAATGTCAAATTGCAAAGATGAGTAAAAGGAGTTTTAGAAGTAAATCCTATAATTTTGAAGAAGTTTTGGAACTAGTTCATACATATCTTTGTGGGCCAATAGGTGTAGAAAGCTACTATGGAAACATATGTTTCATTCTATTTTTTAATGATTGTTCTAGGATGATGATTATAATGCTTTTAAAATATAAGTTTGATGCCTCTAAAAAGTTCAAATGGAATTTGGATAGATTTGAGAAAGGAACTAGGAAGAATCTAAAATTCATGAGATCAGATAGAGGAGGCGAATTCATCTCAAATGAATTCAATAATTTTTGCTAGAAAAACTCCAGAGAAAAATGGTATAGAAAAAAAGAAGGAATAGATCCATCATGGAATGTACAAGGACACTAATGATTGAGAAGAACATTGCACCAAAATACTAGAGAGAAGCAATCAGCATAATAGTTTATACACTTAATTGAGTTCAACCAAAAAAAGGTACAAAAAAAAAACCTTATGAATTATGGTATGGATATAACCTTAATGTTTGTTATCTCAGATTATGTGGAAGAAAATGCTACATCTTGAAAGATGTGAGGAAAGGAAAGGTATATGAAAAAAGTGATGAAGTTATATTCCGAGTGTACTCCAATAAAAGAAATGCATACAAATGATTGAAATTTTTTATTCATAAAGTAATAGAAAGTGCACAGGTGAATATTGATGAGTTTGCATAAAAAAGTGAATAATAGAGGAGCAAGGATCCTAAAGACTACATAAATTATATTTACTATAAGGAGGAACCTGAGACTTGAACCATAATTAGTTGTAGTCAATCAACAATTGGAAATACAACCTGAGTCATAGAAAAAGGCAGCCAAGTCATAGACAGAATAACCTAAGTTGCATTCATAGGTAGTACAACCCATGTCACAATTAGATGAACCCAAGTTATAGCCAGATCAGCCAAAGGAGACTGAGAAAAAGGCACGAGATCATGAAGAACCAAGACAACCAAGTTCAAATACAAGAAAGAAAGATCCAAGACATGTTAAATATGTTAGAAGACATCATGTTCCTAAAAAAATAATTGGAGGAGAGACCAAAGGTATACTAACAAGGAACAAAAATATTTTCTTAGCAAATTTGAGCCTAGATCTGTAAAAGATGCATTAAAAAATGAAGGATGGATAGAGGCAATGAATGAAGAAAATGAGAAAATAGAAAAGAATAAAATTTGGTCTCTTGTACCTAGACCTAAGGACAAGAATGTGATTGGTACAAAATGGATATTCAAAAATAAGTTTAATGAGAAAGGGGAAGTAACAAGGAAAGAGGAAAGGCTAGTATGCAAAGGTTATGCTCAAGAAGAAGTTATTAAAAATGGGGAATCATTTTTCCATGTTTCAAGACTTGAAGGAGTTAGAATACTTCTAGCATATGCTACACAAAACCAATTCAAAGTATATTAGATGGATATTAAATTTGCTTTCTTGAATGGAGTCCTAGAAGAAGTCTACACTAAACAACTTGAAGGATTCATTGATCCAAGGAAAAGAGACATGGTCTATAAACTTCATAAATCTTTATATGAATTGAAGCAAGCTCCTAGAGAATGGTATGAAAGACTACATGGATGTCTGGTAATAATTGGTTTTGAAAAGACAAATAATAATAGTAATTTGTATATTATGGAAGGACCACAAGACAAGATATTTCTTGAAGAAATATTTCTAGATGATATTATATTTGGAGGACATGAGATGTTATCGAAATCATTTTCTAAAGAAATGAGGAAAGAATTTTAAATGTCTATATTTGGAGAGATTCAATTCTTTTTATGTCTACAAGTTCATCAGATGAGGGATGACATATACATCGCTCAATCAAAATATATCAGGGAAACATTGAAATTATTTGGAATGGAAGATTCCAAGCCAATTGGAATATCTGTGTCTACTAGACATAAAATATCTAAGAATGATGATTCAAAGGAGGTAAATTAGACTACTTGTAGATCAATGATTGAAAAACTTTAGTATGTGGTACACACTAGACCTGATGTTGCATCAACAATCGGTATAGTTACAAGATTTTCTACTAATCCAAAAGAAAATTGTATGATGGTAGTGAAAATAATTATGAGGTGTCTAAAAGGAACTAAAGAATATGATTTATGGTATAAGAAAGGAGAAAATATTAAGTTGAGAAACTTTACTAATTCAGATTGGGAAAGAAGCATTGATGATAGAAAAAGTACTAGTGGAGGAGCATTCTTTCTTGGAAAAAGGTTAGTGTCTTGGACAAGAAAAATGTAGAATTGTATTTCTAAATCCATAGTAAAGGTAGAGTATGTTGCTACAGTAGTCAATTTCTCTAACATTATATGGATCAAGTAATTAATATCAACAATAAAGGAAGAAATCAAGGAACAAGTGGTTATCTATTGTGATAATACAAGTGCAATAAATATATCCAAAAAATTTGAGATCCACACAAAGGCAAAACACATTGCAATCAAATATTATTTCTTAAGGGAATTGGTTCAAGACAAAGAGGTGAGATTAGAATATGTGAACACCAAGGAGTAGATAGCAGATTTATTTACTAAGGCTTTTTATATGTATTTAAGAGGTAAATTAAGGGTTATTACCCTATCTGATGCTCACTAAAAAAAACATAATAAGGTATCAACCAAGTTCCATTAAAGATCTATCAAGCTGATGCAGTGAAATGTAGAGCATATTGCATATGAATTGGTTTAAAAGGTACATAGTAACTTCAAAGTTTGTATCCTTTGGAATTTGATGTCAAAGAGGGAGATTTTAGTATCAACAAGGAAGAGCAAGGGAGAGTTAATCAAGGAAGGATGAGATCAGTGTCAAAGAGAAAGAGGGAGAATTTTTAGATGATGGAATGTACTACAAAGAGGGAGAAAATAATAGTAGTTCATAGTAGAGTATTGATAAGGAAGCAATAGAGATAAATCCAAGAAAGATAAAACTATGGATATTATTCAATTTGTCATACTTCTATCAATTTATGTTGACATGTTGTGTTGCCATCAATTTCAAAGAGGGATTTTATTAGAAACAATTTGTCAATTGTTTATTTTTATTATTGTTACACAAATTTCAGTATTAACTAAGCAATGTAGAGTTTGTAGTATTAACCTTGCATATATTAGTATTAACCAAAAAGTTGGGTTAAGAAGACCTTTCTAGTATTAATTGAGTAGTTGGTTAATGAAGGGAATCTCACTTGCATTATTGACTGAGTATTCAGGCATCAAAGTACTCATAGTTTTGACTAAGCATTCAATTCTAGTATTGATCGAGTGACAACAGAGTGTTTTTGTGAAATAGTTAATTGATCGAGGCTAACTATTTGCATGTTTTGGAAGGGTATTCAAGCTAACTTGTCTAATATTTTGATATATAGGGTAGGTCAAGTTATGAGGATAAAATTTAAAAAGTGGATTATGAAATAAGATGGACATGTGAGTGAAGGAAAAGATAGAGCAAGAAAGTGTGGAGGATAAGTTGTAAAAAACATCTAATCAGGAAGGATCCATAAGTCAAGCTAGAATAGTAATCTAAATCTACAAAGATATTTTCTTCACAAATCAAGTCAAATTGTTGTTTCTTTCCAACCATTGTAGTAGTAAGGAAATCTCTTAATAGAGTTGACTTAATAGTCATATTGTAAATCCTCTAATGAGGTGGCATTTCTAGATTGAAGTGTTTAAAGACCTCCAACCAGGCCACTCCTAATAGAGTGATCCAAATTCTCTAGTAGGGTCATACATAACAAGATGTTTTGTAACCTTTAATAGGGTTGGCTCCTAATAGGGCTCACTTCAGAAGAGTGAAAGATATTATAACTAGTTGTATGGTGGTTTTCCCAAATTATTTTAATGTTAAATCTTGGTGTCATATGTGTTCATGTTATTTTCTTTATGATTTATGTTTGTACTTGACTAAGTTACTAAAGGTTATAATATATTATTAATCATAAGATTGTTTTGTTAATCGAGTGCCAATAATATTCTAGTGTTAACTGAGTTGAGAAATATTGAGCAATATTGCATGATCAATAGAAATTTTGGATTGACATCTAACTAGAGGGAATTGTTTTTGTGGTAACTGATTCAACCCTCCCCTCTCAGTTACACTCTTACATTTCTAATAGATATATTGAAGCAAGATATGTCCTTACATGTGTGAAGGAACCATGGACTATTTCCTTGATAATTTTTTTAGGTCTAATGTCCCAATAATCACCTTTAGTCTTCATATTTATATTACTAATGTGTGCCATATAGATTTCTTTGAAGTGTGTAGATGTCTTGTAACAAATAGGTTATTTGGTCAAAAATTGGACAAGAGAGATGTTTTCAACCAAATACATTATTGTTGATCCTTATAAAGGTATGAGGTATGCTAATGTTAGAAATCCACTAATCAACATATAATTGAAATAAAATAAATTTAGGAATTCTAATGGTTTATCTTATTTTCATCTATTTTCTCACTTTACATTTACTTATAGCATCTCTCCAACATTAATGTACAAGTATTCCTAAAAAATAAGTACCATAGAAGATTATATGCTACTTTTTGTCACTCAAATTATATTTTATCACTTTCATTCAACTCCTTAGATTCATTGGCCACCCATATATTATAACTTTGGAACATAAAGAAGATATATCCTTATAAGTTGTATATAGTTAAATTGGAAGGAGTGTCAAAGACTTACAACTCATGGTTTAAAAATCTAGAACTAGAGAGTTTGGATTTCTTAATAGGAGAGGCATTTGAACCCTCACAAGCTAACCCTCTAAATTTGACTTAGTGAATCACATGTGAACAAATATAGATCATATGAGAAATCCATACATTCAAACCATTCATGTAGCACTAGACACAAATTTTAACAAAGAATTTGACAAACATTAAGGTACTAAACTTTGTAAACTATTGATAACTATTGATCTCTAAATGCACAAACATTCTCATAGGTCTAACACAATATGCATTATGAAATTTATTGATTTCCCAAAGCATTGTATCTTCAAATTCACAATCACAAAATCTTAGCATGCAATCAACTAATCCTAAAACACAAGCATCAAATCCAAAATGATAATAGAAACTCAAAGTTGTTGCCATAAGCTAAAATCTCAACACATGATTAAGAACAACATCCAAGGCATGTGCCAATACTTCCAACCATCCCTATATTTGTCAATAATATTAGTAAATATATACCAATAGCATCCA